>JAVYIG010001916.1:0-287590 GCA_035222895.1 Strongylocentrotus droebachiensis | reverse complement strand
TTGGGAATTTCCGGCCGGTGTCCGGCCGGCTGCCGTCAAGTTCCTACGGGCGCCGGGACAGTTTTCTAAGCCGTACGGGCGCCGTGGTGCTGAGTCGGCTGCTCCCAATTCTCCCGGCGTTTTTATCTGACCGTTAGCCCGTAGAAAGCCCGTAAAGGGCCCGTGGGGCACCTTACGGGTCCCGTGCGGGCTCCGGACGGTGCCCGGACGGGTCCCTCACGATTTTGGGGGTCAATTCTCATGAAAAATCTTTACGGGCGCCTTGCGGTGCTCAAGGGTTCCGTACGTGTACCCTACGGCGCCCTCACGGGCCCCTCAAGAGCCCCGGGTGATATGCACAACAATAGGCGTCTGCCGTCCGGGGGCCATTTAAAATGAATATTGCCCGTGCGGGTCCCTCACGGCGGCATCTCGAAATGTACAACGCAGTTTTAAATACAGGAGATGCGGATACCAGAGGACACCTACACAGTGAGTCAGAAAAAATGTATGAATATTTAATCATGAGTTTCATGATATGTCTTGATAGAGTTATCCTCCCAGTACATTTAGGTACCATTTTCATTTGAATCTCTGCATGCATGACTGAACATCAGACAATCTTTACAAGACTGCCAGATCGATCTCACTTGAGCCAAGTTGCTGGGTGAGGAATAAAATAATGTTTTGAACAAAGACAGCCAGTTTTTTTCAATTATCCAATTAGCCAGACAGACACAAATACACAAACACACGCACACACACACACACGCACGCACGCATATACACACGCACACACAACACACACGGTGACAATTGTTTCATACTTACCCCTTTTGTGATTGAGCATTGATTTTTATCAAGATCACTGAATGTTTAAGTGGCATAACCATAAAAATCTTTCCCTTTTGTCCACATTCACTACCACCATCATGTCATCATCATCATCATTGTCATCATCTTAATCTTCATCATCATCATCATCATCATCATCATCATCATCATGAAGCACAACATCCGCCAATACGCACCAAGAGGACAGCAGCCACTCAACTTTTCGTACGATAACAAGAATTCCCGACAAAAAGTAACAGTTTGGGTGGGGCATTGTCGGGAATGGAATGCTCATTTATGTGCGTGTGCATGTGCGTGTGTGTGTGTGCTCTCACCTCAGCATTCTTGTGGGGTTTTATGTGCGCTTCACATACCCCTTGTGAGGCATTTTTACTTTGTGGGGTATTTTTTCAGGACCCCACAGAGTAAAGTCTTTCAAATGACTGTATATTCGGTGTCCTATGCCCTGCGGGGCATTAGAAGTGGTACCCCATAAATGACATTTTGTGAGCGTGTGCTAAAACTTGCACACTTGTTTATGGTAACATCGTAAGCACACCGCCGGGTTGTTATCGCCAGGTTGTACATACCCCACTAGTAGGGGACCACAAGGTATATCTGGAACGCACAGAAATACCCCCCACAATCAGGTGCCCCACAAAGGCCCTGATGTGAGAATGTGTGTGTCTATGTGTGCGTGTGTGTGTGTGTGTGGGTGCATGTGCGTGTACGCGTGTCTGACTGCCTTTGTTCAATGCACTGTTTTATTCCTCACCCAGTAACTTGGCGCAAGTGAGATCTGGCAGTCTTGTAAAGATTGTCTGATATTCAATTTCAATTAAATTTCAATTTAGTATTGTCCATTTCTGGATATTTTATTCAGTGATGCATGCAGAGATTCAAATGAAAATGGTACCTAAATGTATTAGGAGGATCATGCTCTATCAAGATATATCATGAAACCCATGATTAAATATTCATACTTCAAACAATACAACTTTTAAAAAGTGGGACAATTTTTCTGACTCGCTCTGTAGTTCAGTCACCGCACGGCACCCGGCCGGCCGGCAGGGCACCTTCCGGGACCCATCGGTACACCTGGTCATCGGACGGAGCCCGTAAGGTTACCGGTCGGCACTCGGTCGGCACCTTGCCGGCACCCTTACGGGCGCCTTGCATTTCACTCGACCAATTTTCTACGGGCACCTCCCGGGCGCCGCAGAATATGTGACCACACATGCCGTAGAAATGAAAATCGGACGGTTCCCGTACGGTCTCTAAATCCACGGCAAGCCGCCGGGTAGGGAAAATCGTACGGGGGCCCGGTTTATATGTGACTTAGGCATTAATCAGGTCCCGGCCAGGTGTCATATTCTAGTTTCAAGGTGTCACATAAGGACATGAATAATGTATGTATACAATGATTACTTTCCTAGCTATCTAATCAATAGCATATCAGGACAACTACCCCATAGGAACGCTCCTCCCTCCTCCTCCCCCCTCCAAAAAAAACTAGATGGAATTCGACTGCGCGCAGTCGAAAATGATGCCTCCGTCATAGAGCAATTTTACAAACCAAAACAGAAGAAATTTTTCGAATTCATGTTCAATTGTAATCCATTGACAGGTTCTCAGAATATTGTGATTACAAGCAATTTCTCATATATTATATGACCCTTTGATCTTTGACCTCATGACCCTAAAATCTACTCAGTTCATTGGCTCTGCAAGATGTCCTGAGTTAAATAGTAATCCATCTGTCAGTTCTAATGAGAATGCGTTCACAAGCTATTTTTGCATACATAATGAGCCCATGACCTTTGACCTTATGAACCAAGAATCTACTCAGTTCATTGGCTCTGCAAGTAACATACATGTACATGACCTAATTTTGGCACGAATCCATCAATCGGTTCTTGAGATAACTCGATCACGAGCTGTTTTTGCATACATAATGTGCGCTGTGGCCTTTGACCTTTGACCTCATGACCCCTCAATCTAATCAGTTCATCGGCTCTGCAAGTAACATACATGACCTAAGTTTGGCGGGAATCCATCAATCGGTTCTTGAGATAACGCGATCACAAGCTGTTTTTGCATACATAATGTGCGCTGTGGCCTTTGACCTTTGACCTCGTGACCCCAAAATCTAATCAGTTCATTGGCTCTGCAAGTAACATAGATGACCTAAGTTTAGCAGCAATCCATCAATCGGTTCTTGAGATAACGCGATCACGAGCTGTTTTTGCATACCTAATGAGCCCTGTGACCTTTGACCTTTGACCTCGTGACCCCAAAATCTAATCAGTTCATCGGCTCTGCAAGATACATACATGACCAAAGTTTGGCAGGAATCCATTAATCGGTTCTTCAGATAACGCGATCACAAGAACGGGACGTACGTACAGACGTACGTACAGACGTACAGACGTACGTACGGACGGACGGACAACCCGAAAACATAATGCCTCCGGCTACTTCGTAACGGAGGCATAAAAATACCCAATCAAAATTTACCTAAATTCCCTTCAACAATAACCAAGGGCGAAACCAAGCTCATTAGTTTATTGTTCTAAGTAGTTGAGCAGGGGATATTTGTCATTATATCCCTCATGTATAGTTGTTTGCATTGCGATTGTATAGAGCACGAAAAAAGTATAGATAAGTACTATCTACCTGAGATAGGTCTTTTTGTAAAGTAATTTTTTGCTGCTGCCCCACTTGCGCGACTTGCGCATTGAATAAGCATAGCAAAGTAGGTTACGCGAAATGTCAAAGTCAATGTCAATGTCAATTGAGCGCGCATCGACTGTATTACATGTACACATGTTGTGCTTTGTAAAATCTAGCTGAAGCTAAACTGTCTGCAAAATCAGTTGTTTTAATTATGTAAAATTCACTTTAAATAGACCTTATTGCCGATGTGGGATATAAAACAAATATTAACCTCCTTTACTCGGGCAATGGATACAAACTATCATCGCCTCAGTGATCTCGGGGCTACCATCTTCCCTCGCCTTGCGGCTCGGGAAGATGGTAGCCCCGAGATCACCTCGGCGATGATAGTTTGCACCAATTCCCTCGTAGTCGATTAATATTTGCTTACTATCCTTGGGAAGGGGATGTTGGTTAGTTTTCCTGGGGTAAGTCATCTGGAAGAGGTTTGTCTAGGGGGAAGCTTTCCCAGCATTCTAATGTTTAATGGGACTTTGTTTTTTTCAGATCACATAATGAAGGGAAAAAACTTACCCTGTTGTCATGGAGATGGAATGTTGTATACATGATGATTTCAGCCTGTAGACATGCTTTGATAAAATCCTCTGATGTACTATCATGATGTATTACAATATCAATACAACCTAGGAAATAAGTCATACAAAAACATTTAATAAGCACTGGAAACTAGTTTATATCAGTATTTTTTTTCTCAATTTTCTTTTGTCAGCACCAATAAATAATATTCCCCATATTTCAAATACCTCCATGATGAGAAAAAAGAGATACATGTAATATAAGAGAAAAAATAAAATAAAACAAAAATAAAGACCAAAGTGAAAGAGAGAAGGGTCGTTCAATGAAATAAAATAGATAGGTTTTACAAACCATAGCCAGTATAAACTATGAGGAAATATATTTAAACCAATGTCACAAGATAGTAATCTAGTAAGATGAAAAGGTAGTCATTATCACAACTGTTTATCGAAAACAATTTTTTCAAAGACTTCACAATAAATTCATGAATTCCATGGATATTCCTTGAAAGATACATTTGTTTTGACAAATTGACACATCAGTGAAAACAAAGCAGTTAGGTAGAAACAAGGGCTTACCTTTTTTCACGTCCAAACTCAACAAAAACTTTTCCTGTCCATTGCTTTGTAAACACATTTCAATGTCCCTCATGCTGGAATAACAAACAAAAAAAACTAAATAAATGAATCAGATAAAAATGTGTTTATTATTGACCAAACAAAAGGCAAAACATCTCATTAAAAGCACTAAAGCATGAATAAGTTTTTCAATATATAAACACATTTATCATCATTTGTATTTATAAAAATCATGGTTTGTATGTTATTTGATAAAAACAAGTCATTAACTAATACACATAACAAGTGCATTGGCAAGCGTTTTACATATTCACTTTACAGGTATATTTCAATTCTATGTAGCAAAATCATGATTTGTTAAAAATTATTAAAAAACAGTTTGCTATGATCAACACTATGTTTTCAGATAATTATACAAAGCAGAGCTTCAGCTCACAAATCCATGTCGACCACAAAAAATTACCCGAGATATGTCATTTCAGACACTTGATAAGTATTTAGCCGAGGTCCTGTACGATCGGAATTGCATGATATTAAAACCCTTCCAGTCAGAGAACAAAGACCAAATTGGCTACCCGGGGGGTGTTTCACAAAGACTAAGATCGACTTTAAGTTGGACTTAACCATGGCAGGCTGTCACGCCACTGTTTGCTCTCACCATTATGATCTTTAGATAATATTTTTTCCATCAATAATGAATTATAAAAAATGTAAATTCTGTAGATTTGTGACCATTATTTGTACGTCCCTTGAGAGACCAATGCCAGTAAATGGTGAGAGCAAACAGTGGCATGAACGGCCTGCCATAGTCAAGTCCAACTTAAAATCGATCTTAGTCTTTGTGAAACACCCCCCAGTTGGTCGCCAGTTTTGCGACTGAAGTAAAGTCACCAAGACTCAGAGCTGATCAGGCTTTTTCTTCCACAGAAAAAAATCACAACACCCTGCATTTTCAAAATTATTTTTCACCTGACAATGTGGGACTCAACGCAGGAATTTCAAATGAAAATAGTCAAATATAATTTTCTTCCAAAATCCAGCCTGAGCCATATTTTAAAGGGGGAAGTGGCCTAAAAGGGAGTGTAGCATGACGAGATTACGTGTCTTTCCAGTGGCCTGACTCGGGGCCAATTGGGTATAATACGACTATGTGAGAAGCTTGAGAACTTGGTCTGTATTTGTCAAGCTACACCCCCTTTAACATGAATATTAGAATGTGCTATTGACACTTCAGCGAATTTACCTTTGGGCTACTGTACGGAATGGCACACCAAGATTGAGCTTCAAAGGTCTTGAGAGCCCTGTATAAAAAAACAAATAGGTCATGAAAATATGTTGCTTTGACCTTTTGACTGCTGAATTCTATCATTCCCATAGGCTTAGTAAAGGTCCCAGCCGTCGCGCGCAGGTAAAGGGTTAATGTAGTCTAAAATAGCGGCATAAGTGATGTTACTCTTATGGTTTCTTTGATGATTGCCTGTCAAGAACACTCATAATTGTGTCAAAGGCATGGGCAATGTCAAAGATACACAGGACAATCAGATATCAGGTTTGACCATTTTCAATCATTTTCTGAAAAACAAAATCCCTGATTTTTTCATTTATTTTACCCTGATGGAGTTCCAAATTCCTGGATCACAGTTTAAACTTATCTCCAGTTTAACTTGTTACATGCCACACCAAAATTCTGACTATGCCCCATTGCGTATAATTATAATGGCATAGATAAATGGATACTTACACTATGAAATGGCGGACAAAGAAAGCGGACAAAATATACAGTTCCTCAGGTAGACAAAGGAACATCCCTTCACTGCTATTATGTAAAAAGGTGAATATGCATGTGACACCTGTTCTACACATTTTTACATAATAGCAGTGAAGGGATGTTCCTTTTGTCTACCTGAGGAACTGTATATTTTGTCCGCTTTCTTTGTTGGTCATGTTCATAGTGTTAATATACAATAGATATTTGCAGTGGAAGATTAATCGTCATGGAGCTATTCAAGACCGGAAATGGGTAATTTTGCATAGCAATTGTGTTGCACAAAGCAATCTTTCCGTCAATTGGTGCCTACTGTTTTGTGCAAAATTACACAGGTGGTAAACGAGGGACTGTGCAGAGGCGACGAAAGCCAGTGAAGTGTTAAGATGCTAACATAGGCAATTATCCGCTGGATATGCTGTTTAAACAAGGGACAAGGTAATGAAGGTATTATGACTATATTAAGAAAATTCCCTGATTTCAGTCTCTTTTTTTCTTCAAAATTACCTGACTTTACTCTGACTGAAAAAAGATTTGAATAAGAAAGAGGAAAACAAAAATTATCAAAAAAATAATAGAGAATCTAATCAGTTTATCACAATGGTATCTGATAATGGCATTTATATCTACAACAGTATGCAAATATTTATGATTTCTGTAAATTACATATAGTTCAACCCAAAACTTTTGTTTATCATATGAAAATTTGTTAGTCATCAAATGAGCAAATATTTACATTGCTCCAATCATTTTCTTCTTCTGGCAGAGGACCTGGGGAGTGTTTCACAAAGACTAAGATCGACTTTAAGTTGGACTTAACAATGGCAGGCCGTTCATGCCACTAGTTCCTCTTACCATTTCTGGCACTGGTTTCTCAAGGGACGTACAAATCATGGTCACAAATCTAAAGAATTTACATTTTTGTGATCGTTCATTATTGAAGGAAAAAATATTGTCTAAAGATCATGACTAAGAGATCAATAGGGAGAGCAACCAGTGGCATAAATTGGCCTGCCATAGTTAGGTCCAACTTAAAGTCGATCTTAGTCTTTGTGAAACAATCCCCAGGATATCTTTTTAATGTAGTACATTGATTCATTTTTTACTGAAAGGGAGATGAATTATACACGTTGTTAAAACTTACTCCATATAACAGGTTCTCTACTATTCACGGCATCAGGTCCAGACATGCTGAAATGAGAACTGTGGAGGTAGTCCTGGACCAGGATGTGGAACCTGTTCTGATTCAGCGTTTCCATGACGACGCACGTCACCGCCCGGTAATTGGCGTAGAGATGGAGACAGGTGCAGAGAAAGAAAAGAGACCATGTCAGTCTGAAAAGAAAAAAAAGAAAGATATCTCTGTGTTTACCTCTGTGTCTGCATGAACTGAATCCATGAGCTGCCAAAATTTGAAATGTGCTTATTGTATGGTCATGCAATGAAAAGTTGATCCATCACATGCTTAAAAAGTTGAATAAAGCTTACCTTTCTAGAAACACACTCCTTCTCTTTCCTTGACCTTTTTTACTATCGTGCAATATTTTTCATTGAGAACAGTGAGCTAATTGTATGCAATGATAATGCTTTTTACAAAATTTTGTTAAAGCCTCGGTCACAAATGCCATTACGAACTGCTACGAACGTCGTATGAACGATTTTCAAACAATGGAAATTCGGGAAGACAAAGAAAAAACAGGGAGATTCGTACAAAATTATCGTTCGTACGAACCTTAGAATGTGCACCCAAACATGCAAGAAGAAAGACAAGGAGTTGTGACCACAATTTTAACACTGCAGAAAGTACATTAAAAGTTCTACAGTGACTTACAGAATGTTTTTGGAAGCTATTGGAGTTATGATGAGGCCTACAAAAAGAGCTGCTAAATTCACCAATGTTTCCTGCAGAAAAAAAAAACAGATAGAGAGAAAGAGAGAAAGACTATTACTGAGTAGCTCTAAGCATTAATATTTTAAATAATTGAAGGCAACTTTCTCAAAAAGAGAGTTGTAAAATAACATTTCAAGACACATTATCCATCTAATAACTTAAGCAAAATAAAAAACAATGCCACGATTTTGCCATCTCATCTGAACAAGGCTTTTAAGGGGTATCTCACTGAGTGGCGAATGCTTGCGAACATAGCGAATTCAGGGTTTCACCAGGGTTCGTAAAAGGTTGCAAAAGGTTTGTAAAAGGTTGCAAGATAGTTTGCAAACAGTTTGCATTGTCGCAACCAGCTATTCTTGTTGAAATTTTGAACATGTTCAAAATTTCTTTGCGAATTTATTTTTTCACAAACTGTTGTAAGCCTTGCAAACGGTTGTAAGACGGTGTGCTGAAATTCTCTTGATTCGCAAATGCTAGTGACCACGTGACCATATGGTCCCTATATAAAATCAACCCCTAGAGTACCAGGAGTTAGCAAATTTACAAATAGTGACAAAGGATTGGCAAATAGATGCTAATCTTCGCAAAACATTTGTTTACAGTCACCAATAGGTGCCAACTGCCTTTCGTAAACATTTGCTCAAATATCGCTAAACATCGCTAAAAGTTGCTAAATGTTGCAGAGGCGTACCCTAATTTTCGTCAACATTCGTCATAAAAGTCTGTGAATCCAAAATTCGCAACATTCGCACGCATTCGCCGCTGAGTGAGAAACACCCTTCAGGGGATTCCCCCGCATGCTTACCTGACTACCATCCTTGACAGGCCATGGTTCCTCTCTTGTCATTCCTTGTAACCCCTAGCCCTACCATGGATTGTGGTAATACCTTGAATAAGAATGGGGAATCCCCTCTACGAGGAAGGGAATTCCCCCTGCATGCTTACCTGGCTACCATCCTTAGCAGACACATCAGCCATGTTGTTCCTCCGAGCCTGATGCATGGTGAGAGCAGCTCTCGTCGCTCCCCCGGCAACCCCTACCATTGACTGAAAAAAAAGAAAATGCAGACCATATAATATCTCTCATGTTGCACTAGTTACAGGGGAAGTCCACCCTGATATTAAATTGGTTTAAATAGAAGTAGTGATATAGTGAAGTTTAAGCAAAATCTGATTGGAAATAAGTAAGTTATGAGTTTTTGAAGTTGCGATCAAATTGGCAACTTTGTGACATACCTTGCAAGCTCCCCTCCCATTTGCTCTGTACAGACAATTTCATAAACTTTTATTTTCTGAGTTATTTATAACGGAATAGATTTGTTTTATACAGGGGTTGTATACAAAACATATTTCCATCAAGTATATTTAGGGTGCATGTGTACCTTGCAATCTTTCTTTAGGGCAAAAATAGGCATTTCAGACTTTTTAGTACAAGGGAAATGGGAAGGCAGAAGAAAGAAACCACATTAAAGATAAACTCCAGTACTGGTAAAAAAAAAACTAATTCTCACAGAATCAAACGAAACTTACACTGAATGTTCAAGATTATAAATAAATGACATGTGCCAAACAATTTTGGAAGAAAATGTATACTGGCTGAGTAATGAGCATAGAAAGACAAGGAAATCAAGGTAGTACTAGCCCCGACACCATGTGTGTTGTCCCATATATAGCTTTCTATGTGAGTGTTTGTTACTTTACCAAGACTCGGTCAAATTTATTATGATTTTGATGACTCCAGAACCTTGCAGTGCACACCAATACTTACATGCTACATGATCAACTGTTTCTGATCCTTTCACACCTTTTCTTTCACAATGCAATCGCATTACCAGTACTAAAGTTTATCTTTAAACTGTTTCAATACTCCCTTAGAGGGCAGTATACTTACTTTGAAAAGCGATGACACACATGCAATGATGACAAAGTACTGCGGAAAGAAAACAGAGATAAGCTCTATACACATTGCCGCATCATTCATGATGTCTGCAAACAATCTGCATGGAAGAAGATAAAAAAGAGGTAGTCTTGAAATTCATATACAATCAATAACCTTATATACAATTTTGCTTTTATAACACAAAGACAATTTTTGTAAGTGCACTATGATGTCAACTTTTTATCAAAATGTCAAAGTGTTACACCTCTTTTTGATAAATTCACTCTTTTTGCTAGTCTGTAACCCAATGGAAACAGCTAGATTGTTAAGAGAGTGAGAGGGAGGCAGGGGATGGGGAATGGGGAACCTCAAGAAATCATTGGAAGCAAGAAAGGGAAATGGAGATGGAGGTGAAAGAATGAAAATGAAAAAGAAAAAAACTCCCACCCCCCCCCCCCCCAAAAAAAAAAAAAAAAAAAAAAAAAGGGGCTTACCTCCATCTTTTTGCATCACTATCCAGGCTTGACCTAAGAAAACAAAATGGGGGGGATGCATCAATATTTAGTCTACATATTTGTACCATTTCTCACATCAGATATTAATTTTGTGCAATGTATCAAAAAGGATTAAAGTATTAATGAAAAGAGAAAAGAGAAACTGTTCACTGAGAAGTGAGAATGCTATGGGAAATCTCACAAATTCTTGGTTGACACTAGTAAATACTGCCTGAATAATGGGCATAATATGATTTGGTATACCACCCATTTCCCAAGCGACTCCAGCCAAAGTTATCTCATGGTCAGTATTCAAATGGTAAACACACTATTCAACATTCTGACATAGTCATGAAATTCTTGAATAGTTCATAAATTTGTCTTAGAATGAGGTATGTACGAAAAAAAGAATGTAACTGACCCTCGGTACCAAGCAAAAGCAATTCTGCCAGTCATACTTGTGCCATCTATAAAAGAGAAACATCAGCAAATTAGGAATACTTCATATAATCATTACTTCTGTTTTATCATATAGCTACTAACAGATAAGGACCGACTATAACAGGATTTTGAAAGAGACAATGAAATACTTCTACTTCTACGACGATACTCAGCAGGATCCATAAGTCAGGATGTATAGTGCTGAGGAATAAACTATCAAAATAGTATTACATGTTTACATGAATTCAACATGTATATACATATTCCTGATTATTAAGTCATGGACCAGCTTATGATCAGTAAAATAGAAAATGCAGGGTGCTGTGAGACTTCCAGGCTCAGAAAAGCCTTCAGCGGCTGTAAATTGCAATTATGCAATACTTATGGAGGCGCGATGGCTCAGTGGTAGAGCAGTGGTCTCGTAACCGGGAGGTCCTGGGTTTGATGCGCTCGTGCCCTCTGGTAAGCCATTAATCCTCATTATCCTCCCTCGGAGAGGACTTAAAGCCTTCGGTTCCCTGGTTGCTTACTTAGAAGCACATACTTTCTCATGCCAGTCAGTTAAAACAAAGAAGAAGGACAAAACTTGTTGCACAACTAACTACTGACAGAAGTGAGAGGTAACCAAATAGTTTTGAGAGATGTTCCTGCTCCTGTTTCTATCTTTGAAGTCACAATAATAAATTCCCAGTTCATCATATGCCATCCCTTCCAAAGAAGTTGTCCTGTTGTTCTTCTACCACCTTTCAACCACCCCATTATCATCCATCTTTCACCTCCCCTTAACTTCCCCCCTCTCCTCTTTCCCTCTCTCCTTTTCTTTCCTCTTCCCCTTAGCCATTATCCCTCTCATCCCTCTCCTCTCTTCTCCCTCTGCTTTCTCTCCAATCCTCCCCTTAAAACCCATCTGCACTAGTTTGACCAGGGGGATTAGACCTCCCTGCAAGGTCACTGACAGGTGGTGATCTCATCAAATCAGCTCTCAAACAAAATAAGAAAAAGATGATCATGGGGGACCAACAGGCACCGATTAGGCATTGTTTGCTATACAGTGCGTCCCAGAAAAAACGAAACCGAGAAGTATCGATGTTCTATCATAACTTAATCACAACTATAATTAATGAATGATACATATTTGGAAAGCTTAGAGTCTCCTCTTTCATGTGATGCTACTCAGATAATGCATATTTCACGCATGGGTGATTAAAAGCAATTTGAAGGAAGGAAACCGAAAAGACATTTGGCGGGCGGTATCTGAATTTCAAAGAAAAATTCACATTTCTAGAAAGTTGAGTTTCTGCCCTTTCATATGACACCTCAATCAGGAAAAATGAGCGAGGAATGACAAAGTTCTGTTTGTTTAAAGAAGTGCTTGCATTTCCATAATTTTATTAAACGAATTCGTTTTCACTGGCTGCCTGCAGTAGCAATAAGCAAAATTGACAAAAGACTTAACTCCGTTTCGTTGACAATCAGCCGTAGACGAGAGTCTTCATGCCTGGCTGATTGTCAACGAAACGGAGTTAAGTCTTTTGTCAAATCTGCTTTTTGCTACGGCAGGCACCCAGTGAAAACGATGCATCACGTGAGTAGCATCAACTGAAAGAGGAGACTCTAAGCTTTCCAAATATGTATCATTCATTAATTATGGTTGTGACTAAGTTATGATAAAACATTGATACTTCTCGGTTTCGTTTTTTCTGGGACGCACTGTATAGAGGGCGCAAGTAGCTATAAGTAGTGCAGGGGGGCTTGAACTGAAGAACCACTGCCCTAAACCAAGTCCCATGCCTTACCCCTGAGTAGCCATGTGATCGTAGCAGCAGCAGCGGAGGCAGACTCATCTCCTACTCCTACACCCTTCAGCATGGCATGGGTTGACAGGGTCCCTGTGATGCTGCTACTGAAAGCCTAATGAATCACAGACAGAAATGGAGATAAGGATCATGATATTATTGTTCAACTTCTATTATTATTATTATTATTTCTTCTTTCATTTGAAACCATAATGAACCCATTTAATAGAAATTGATGCTGAATGCAAACAAAACCATTCAGGAGGAGCAGCAGACTTTTGCAGAAAACTCTTGAAGGCTTGTGGTTACATGGGACTATTTAGAACATTCGCTGCTGCTCTCCCTGGGGGGTATTCGCATACAGGGGTGTGCCGCTCTAATGGCGGGGCTGCTCTAGTAAAAGAAAACATTGAAATCAATGTAGGATTGAATTCACTTACATTTGTCAGATGATGACATGAGTCAGGGTCTTTTGAAATACAATTTTTTGTTTACAAATTTGGAGTTTCCAAGATGAAAATTAATTATCTACATGACAGTTTTTCTCCTTCCTCTAGGATTTAGTAATATACATCTATTTTGTCTACCATTCTACACAACAGCTATTCAGTATTGTAAAAAATCTCACAGGTACAGCTTTGTGGGAGTACCAGGTTAGCTAAGCCATCTAGAAGAGTATTACCTGTACAGTGTCCCATATCTGATATTCTAGGTAGTCCTTGCTCACACTGTCTGGATACCCTTGTGGTAGAAACACAACCTGCAATAGGATAACAAGGCAAAGAAGGATTCCAACAGACCAATCAAAAACACCATTGAGTGAAGAATAAATGTCTAGAATATATTAAAGGGTAATCTAACCTTGATGGCAAACTACTCTAGAGGGAAGCATCAAAATCGGTTAAGTAGACTGGTCAATACCGTCTACGGTTAGACCTCCTGCATTGATTGTATAATAAGGGCTTTCTCGAATTCTCCCCCTCCCTTTCCATCTCATCTTCTCTCTCTTTGCAGATGATTTAAACTTATTTTATACACGATTTGATTGCAATGATTTTCATGATCAAAATTAATGCTTGAGTAAATCCTTGTTAAGTAAAATCACAAGTAATGTTGGCATTGTAATATCAGAGCTAGATGTAAGGAACATCTTAAGAAGAGTAAAGGTAAACAAGGCTACTGGACCTGATGGCATCTCAAATCGGGTTCTTAAGACTTGTTATCAACAATTAGCTCCTATTTTTACGAGATCATATCAGTTAACTTTGGATCTAGGTGTAATACCACAAATATGGAAAACATCTTCGATTATACCAGTTCCAAAAGGGAATAGGAAAGGCAGTAGCACAGATCTGAATGCCTTTCGCCCTGTAGCACTCACATCTAATGTCATGAAATGTTTGGAAAGGTTGATTTTGAAACATCTATTGAGTCAAGCTGGCTCATTTATTGACCCCTTTCAATTTGCTTACAGACAGAATAGGGGAGTTGAGGACGCTGTTCTTGTCCTTCTTCATGGATTATATAGTCATTTAGATATCCCCAAATCGTATGTAAGATGTGCCTTCATTGACTTCTCTAGTGCCTTTAATACCATAACTCCTCACCTTTTAATAAATAAACTGATAGAAATGGAGGTTGATGTTAAAATAGTGCTCTGGGTTCATAACTTTCTAACAAATAGACAACAATCAGTAAGACTTGAAAATATTAAATCCCCTACTTTGGTAACCAATACAGGAGCTCCACAAGGGTGTGTCCTTTCTCCCCTGTTATTTTCACTGTATACCAGTGATTGCACTAGTACCAGTCAATGTTGTTCATTTATAAAGTATGCTGATGACACTGCCATCACAGGTTTCATTAAGGGAGGAAATAGTGAGAATGAGTATTTTTATCAAGTTAATCAGTTTGTTGAATGGTGCGATCGACACAACCTATATTTGAATGTTCAAAAAACCAAAGAGATTATTATAGACTTTCGACGTGGTGACGTTAATCATATCCCTTTGTATATTCATGAACAGGCAATCAAACACGTACATGAATATAAGTATCTTGGTACCTTGATTGATGATAAGCTACGATTTAATAAGAACACCATCGCTGTACACAGTAGAGCTAATCAACGGATGTTTTTTCTAAGGAAGCTCAAAAAATTTAACGTTGACAGGACGATCTTGCATCTTTTCTATCAGTCTATCATTCAAAGTGTTCTTCTATTCAATCTCATTTGTTTTTATGGAAATCTCACACAAGCAGACAAAACTAAACTCGACCGTCCTAGGAAAATTGCTCAACGTATTATCGGCATTGAATTACCACCCCTATCAGTTTTGTTTAAAGATCGCTTATTGACTAAAATAACTTCGATTATGAAAGACCCATCACATCCACTATTTTCTTGTTTTACTTTTAACCGCTCAGGAATCCGCCTGCGTGTACCGATTACCCGTAGAGCCAGATACAGAAATTCTTTTATTCCAAATTCCATACACATCTATAGTGCACAAGTAACACAAAATTCTCAGCTTTAAGCGAAATAATAGCGATTATGATTATTTGTTAACTTTTTCTCTACCCACCCAGTAAATAAACTTGTTGGGATTGGGTTGGAAAGTTTTCCACCTTATCACCTTTGTGGGTCAAAACATCCATTGTTTAGCTCTGCTGCTGATTTTGTTGTATTTTTCTGTCATGCATTATAATCTGATTGGAAATTATGCCATCTCTCCTTCTCTATCTCTCCCCTTTCCCTTTGGACCCTACCAACTCTCCCTATATTTCTCTCTTCTATCAGTCCTTCGAGCTTGAGCTCTCCTTTCCTTTCTCTTTCTGCTCGTATTTCGATTGTGATGCTGCTCCTATTCTAGTTCTACTTTCATATTCACATCTATATTCATACTTGAATTTATTCATGATGTGATTCAGAATTGTATTTAAAGTTCTTGCTATGTAGATCTATAAGTCAAATTACTGTCTTGTCATGTTTTGTGCCGAAAGCCGGAGGACCGTACATGTACCTGCTCATAGACTTTTTCTCAAATAGAGTCTTGACGCCCTTCTGGCTTTCAGCACACGACACCATGTTTTTGTCTTATGTTTTATGTATTACATGCTATACCAATGGAAAACAAATTTCTGTATTATTATGGACAATAAAATCTTGAATCTCTCTCTCTCTCTCTCTCTCTCTCTCTCTCTCTCTCTCTTGATCTCTCTTTTTCAAGTTTTCCTGTTTTCCAGTTTTCCTTTTTTCCATTCTCTTTTACACTCCTTCCTGCTTAATGCTTAATCAAAAGAAGGAAACAAATACCGACCGGTAGACTGTAGTATACTTATCAAGAAAAATAACATTAGAGTAAATCTTATCACCAGTTACATAAAACCAACAAAAATGACCACATGTGGGGCTGAGCATCGAAAATTTACAATGATTGATATCAAAATGTTTAGCCTCACCCTTAAGAAGTGCAGAATAGATGACAGCCCTCTGTTACCGGATCGCGACTCTGATATTGTGCCATCATTTTTACACAAATAGTCTCTTGGATCTGACTTAGATCCGTAAGTTTCTCGACATATCAACGTGTCCATTCTTCTCCAGCTTGGTCTACAGCCGCCCTGGTCGATCGGCTAGCTCGCGAGCTCTGCAATGGCCTGGCGATACTGAGCAGCCGCTCCGACTCCGAGGTTGCCTTTGCATGGAGGCGAGACATCTATATATGGATCAAATATCTTATTTTTTATCATTAAAATAGGTTGCCACACAAATTTATACTCGACAATAATTGCCTTACGGGGTAATTTTCAGGGAGGTAATTGCCCTCGGGGTGGTTGTCCTTGGGGGTAATTTTCCGCGCGTAATTGTCATGGGGGGGGGGGGGGGCCGGGGGGTAATTGCCCATGCAGGGGTTGGTTGTCGGATACGGCTGAATATTGCTTGTTGAATTTATGGTTCCTTAATTTCGAACAAAATTAGAACTAAAACTTCATGTAAATTGTAAGAAAAAGGAAAACCAAAAAGTACACATCTAGTATCCGATGTCGAAAATACGGTCTCAAAAAGTGCTAACTATAATCGTAGTCGGATAATAGATGCCTCATAACCGTAAAACAAAAATTCAACTGTCTCAGCTTCTTCACTCGTCTGGTCGTTCATATACTTCTTTAGTCATCTCCAAAATAGCAACTCTCATATGAATTTTAATGCAAGGGCTGAGCTTGCCTTTACAAAGCTTATATTTCCTATTTCCATAACTTTTGACAAACTCTATGTCTAAAACTTACTATAAGACTGTTCTTTAATTGTTAAGGATGAAATAGGCCTTGAATTAAAGGAATTGATTTGTGTCTATATGCTGTTGTTACAATGTTATCCTTAAAAAAGGAGTTTTAGGATTTCGATCTACTTAAGTATAACTGACAAATTATATAAATACATTTTTCTTGTTTATGATAAAAATTATGATAGACACGGAGCTCTATAACATTCACATTTATCTTGACGATATAGATGATTATTAATATGAGTCTTTTAATTGGCGTGTACATTTTTAGTTATTAAGAGTAATGTGTATTTACGTTATCTTGGGAATTATATAACATCAATATTTGGTCATAACTAATATAATGACAAAATTTAATGTCGCCTAAATTGCAGTGATCGATCTACCAAGCTTCCTTTTTTGTGTGTGCATGTGCGCGGCATTAATGTATAATTTATACTAGTGCTGGCAACAAAAAGAAAACACCCCCCCCCCCCCCCCCTTTCTTTACAAGTTCCCCAATGCTGGTCATCATTCCAAGTAAACATCATCTTCTTGATGGGACGCACAACAGCCCTGTCAAAGATTAACAGGACCATAATAAATTTTCTCTTCATTAGCATTCATTGTAACCAGTTCATTCGTCAAGATCACAGGGTTATTAACCTTTAAGTAAATATTGATGCATGATATCTTACTTCGCGTTTGTCCCCAATACGTACATGTGTAGCTTATCAACAGACTTACAATGTTAAAGTGGACTGACTACTACATTTCATTCTTGTTCATGCATGTATATTATGAGGACATGAGAGTTTGCACTTAATTTATGGAAGATTAAAATTGGATTAACATAGTATGACTGTATACATTTTGCATAGTACGGAATAGTAACGTAAACGGACACTATATCCACAATATTAGATGTGAGTATTATTATTCTACCAAATAAACCCAATGCTGATGTCATGTCTCATCTTTAATCTCCTCTTTCGAATTGTTAGTAGCAAACTTCATAGGCTGAAACGAGGCTCATTGATCATGAATACTCTAAAATTACAATTATTCGGAAAACATTGACCTATTCCGGCAGCGCCATGGTCTCTGTAACTACATGTATAATGTTCCTTTTCATCTTCCATATTATGCCTATTGCACTGCCAAACTTAAAAATTCAAAATTAATTTGAACTTTTCAGATATACATTATGTACGTGTTTAAGTGTCTCAGTTATACAAAAAGGACAACAACAAGAAATAGGCTCAATTTTTACTCAATCACTTTCCTCCCTCGCTAAACTTAGAAACTTAAAAATAAATTTGATTAAAGCTATGAGAATACATAAAGTCATGTCCATTTATGTGTTTAAAAGAAGGACCAACTTTTTCAAGATGACCCGGTAATGTAGTATTATAACAATGAGCCAAGGTGCTTATTAGTATGCTCAATGATTTTGATAATTATGTTTTGACTGCATGTAAACTTCAAGTTACAGCTGAGTTCTGGTCATGCTATAATTCTGAATGAAACCATCTGGATCGCAATGGGGGAATTGTTAATCATAATTATAGTAAATTTACAACAACAACAATTCTGTATTTCTTATTTTTCATTTGATTGCATTCAAACTTTCACCAGCTAGTCGGTTATTCTGATTTGTCTGCTCTCTTTAACAGTAGTTGTCTACTAAGGCTGGGTTCATCTTTGATACTCGTTTTTCCGAAAGTTCGTATTTCCAAAAGGGAAATAGGAGTAATAATGATAATAATAATAGTTGGTTCTTGTATAGCGCTCATGTCTGTCAGACTTGGCACTCCTGGCACTCCCGATTATTACCCTGGCTTTAGCACAGCTGCCATTATACAATTATTCCAATGAATTAATTCCTACCAGGTACCCATTTACTTCACCTCGGTCGGCTGTGGGAAATGTAGATTAATGTCTTGTCAAAGGATATGGAGTCTGAAAATGGAATAGGATTCCTAATTCTAAAAATAGGATTCGTCATTCCGAAGGTTCATTATTTTGAAAATAACACAGAACCTTGTATTATTTTTCAGAATTACGAACCTTTGGAACAAAGAGCTCTACCTCATTTTCGGAACCACGAATCCCCTTTTATCCGAAGTTTTCTCTTTCGGAACTTCGGGAAAACGAATGCACTCCATTTGAATACGGCAACACTATGCTGACACGGCTATCTGTGGTGTGTTTGATGACGGTGATATCTTCTGTTCTCTCACAGAACTGGCAGGGTAAGCTCACGTTGTCCTTATCATCATCGTCGTCGTCAACACAATCCCCCACATCATTGTCATCGTCGTCATCGATATCTTTTCATCATCAGGAACATCTTCGTCATCATGATTATGATGATTATCATCATCAACCGTATCATAGTCATCGTCTTCAATATTTGCATTATCACCATCAACATCAAATTGTCATCAAATTCATCAACACCATCATGATCTTGGGCATAGACTTTTCAGTTAAATTATCAGAAATGGTTAATCACAATCACAAGAAAAGGTTCCAGAGATAAACCGTCAGATGACGATATGGTTGAAAAGAACATTGACTCCCTTTGAAAGAGTTACCATAGTAAAATCCTTATTTGTACCCAAATTGAACTACCTATTTTTATCTCTTCCTGAACCAAAATTAGAAATTATGAAGGAGATCGATCGACGTTTTTTCGAATTTATATGGGATGGCAAACGTGATAAAATAAGTAAGAAACAAATGGGCCAATAAATTGTACAATGAAGGCGGAGTTAAAGTGACTGACCTTTGTATGCATTCTAAATCACTTAAGATAATCATGGATAAGAAGATTTATTTGTTCTGAAAGTTTCACTCTTCATTATGTTCCAATCATTCTTACCTCCACCGTATAAATCTCTTCAGTTATTCATGGGGGCTGAATATTACAAAGAATTAGCCACTACAATACGAAACCCATTTTGGGAAGAAGTATTATCAGCCTTTTCAGACCTTACTCAATTCACTGTAAATGATATTGCATGTCAACCCCTTTGGAATAACCCTAAAATAAAAGTTAATGATAACGTAATTTATTATAAGTCTTGGTGCGCCAAGGGGGTACGTTTTGTTAACGATGTTTTAAAAACAGATGGATCATTTCTCTCATACTTTGATTTTCAACGTAAATACAATGTACATGTAAACCTTCTTCAATATTATGGCTTTTGTCATGCTATTCGATTTGGTTTTAATAAAAATGTCATACCAAAGGTCACTGAACCTACATGTATCATCCCGGAAGCATTGTTATTAATAATAAAAGTGGAAAAAGGTTGTGCACATATATACCGTTCTTTATTGAAGCATAATATAAAGGAATGTAAAAGTCTTACTAGGTGGAAACAGGAGTTCGACCTTGACAACATTGTATGGAGTTTGTATTATTTTCTTCCCTTTAATTCAACTGTTGATGTTAACATGAGGTGGTTTCAGTTCAAGTTACTGAATAGAATTCTTTATATGAAAGATGCTTTGTTAAGATTTAAATTAGTTACAGATAACGTATGTACATTCTGTAATAACAGTGTAGAAACGATTATACATATATTTTGTTACTGTATTCATACAACCGAAATATGGTCTAAACTTGAGTATTGGTTGTCCCGTAATAATGTACTTAAGTTTAGAAATCAAAATAAGTTGTTTGGGTTTCACGGTAATAATAACAGTGCCCTCAACTGTATTATGATTATAGTCAGGAAAGAAATTTCTGCAGCCAAATGTAAACAGTGTTTGCCAGTTTTTGAAAACATAATATCAGCGATAAAGTGTTATCATAGCATGGAAAAGTATATATGTAAAACAAATCTGAAAGAACAGAAATTTGTGAAAAAGTGGTTACTTTTTGCAAAGTGTTTCTGATTGTTTATTTCTTTTCAAATCATTTTGCCAACTAAATCTGTGATATTTATTTAAAAAAGTGAACTTCAATTTGTAACTGATATCTACAAATGTATTTTTTTATCAATTTTTTGAATGGCCAGGAATATTATTTTGAATTTCTGCATGTAATAATCAATTGTTGTATACATAATAATGTGAACGATGTTATTTAATAAAGGATCCCTGTGGAAGGGGGGGAAATCATGATCTTCATTAATGTCACCAATCATCATCAGCACTTTTATCATCATCATGATGTGATCTCGTCGCAACTTTCCAATCTCAATCACTTATTTCCTTTCTCCTCCTCTTCTTTTCACCTCATAGTTATTTTATTGTGTATACATAATTACACAAACCCAACAGGCAATGTATTATATATGAGTGTATATATTATGATAAGGATAATGATAAATATTTCACGGACAGATGTTCTATTCCGGCTTTGATGAATGCATTGTGGGACTTTGGTGTCGACACATTGGGACATTACGAGCAGCAGGTGACATCATGGCAGTATTAAGTAAATCTGAAGTAGTGTCAGTAGAATACCATTCCTTTAAAAGACTTCTTTGATCTTTCTGAATCACCCTTTCATATAGCAAGACCCGACGAATGCGGTAGAAAATATGCAGGGATTAGCCCGCAGATCGTAGGGGGTGAGCCAGCAGAGGAATATGCCTGGCCATGGCAGGTTGCAATGCTTGAGAATGGAGAACAGATATGTGGGGCGTCCTTGATCGACCCGTGGTGGGTCATCACTGCTGCTCATTGTGTGTAAGTATTCTAAATTTAGGGCAGTTTCACGTTTTTAATTCATTTTAATTTTTCTTTTGAAAATCTCTTCTCCAAGAACGTCGATATCATTGTTCCTCTTAATGATGCAATTTTTAGTTTTATTCCATTTTCTTTGCTAGACAAATTAATTTTCCTATATTAATCTTCTTATCAATTATTTATTTGTATTCATTCATGCATGCATTTATTTTTCTATATATTCATTTATTCTCATCATTTATTCAATTATTTATTTGAAGTAATTTTTTCTTTATTCTTGTTTTATTTATTGATTTATTCATATTAATTGATTGTTTTATAATCAACTATTTATTTGATAACTTGAATTTTCATTTAACTTGTATCATCATCATTAATAGCATTTAATCATCATCATCATCATCGTCGTCATCATCGTCATAATCATGATCATCTCTTTGCCTACTAGGGACCCGTGTTACCTTTGCACGCCACACGTCTTTGAGTTCCGAGTCGGCTCCAACAGCCTCACATCGAAAACCGATGTCACCCAGGTCCGTCGCGCATCCAGAATCTTCACCCATCCCGAGTACGATCTCCTCGATGGCGAGGAGAATGACCACGACATCGCCTTGTTCAGGATGTCGCAGCCCTTTAATCTCACCCAGGATTATCGCGTGAATACGGTCTGTCTTCCAACGGGGGATATGGATGATGAGTTCGGTGCTGGAAAGGTCGCTACGGTCACAGGCTGGGGTACCCTTCAGAGCGGAAGTAAGAAGATACAATGAAATCATTATATTTGTTTTAAATTCATTCATCTTTATATTCATCGAAATGATTATTTACTTTCAATTGATTTTTATTAACTTATATAAACACGAATTCCTTAACAGTGACATGACAGGATTCCATTGGGGCCGTGGTCAAACAATGAAAATATTTGCGTATGCCTGAACGTTGTGCATCTCATAGGTTTATCGACCTTACCTCAATTTACTTTAAGGAAGATAGAATGTATTTGTAAAGATAACAATTCCGTATTTTAAGTAATCGGAGTTGTATCCTACAATAACGCTGATATTTTCATTTTTGAAACGGTCATCTTGTCGTTCGTATGGAAAGACATCGGTTTGATTTTTAATATTTAAAAAGATAAGAACAACACTCTCGCAAAGAATTGAGGGAAACCAACTAAAGGGCATTTCGGTGAACAAATTGATTGAAAATAGAAGGTCTAATGCTTTTGGTTGATTTCGAAATCCTTTCCGATCCTGTTCAAAACTGATCAATACTTTTCCCTGTGCTCCAGAATCCGAGTTTCCGGACACGATGTACGAGGTGAACGTCCCCATCTACGATCAGGAGCAGTGCAACAAGTCCCTCAACGGTGAAATCACTGATAACATGCTGTGCGCTGGCCTGCCACAGGGAGGAGTCGATGCTTGTCAGGTAAATCACTGCTGCACATAAGACGTCATTTTGTTTGACAAAGGAGTTTTAAGAGCTGGAGCCCCAACTGCCAACAAATTGTTTGCCGTTTTCTAATGTTCCACAATATAATCTACAGTGCTGTTTAATACCTTTGATGTCAGAGGTTCGATGCCACCAACATCATTGGAAAGCTTGAGTAGTGATATTTTTTTTATTCGCAAAGAAATATCGTTAATATTTACCTTTTCATTTGAACTAACAAAGGCAAAATCGAAAAGATGATAGAACATGAATACAATAGCCTCATTTTGTCAGTGGACCGACGACATAAATCCACTCCTATGGACTTGGTAATGAAGATTAAATGCCTGCCAAACGCATGAACGTATCGGTTTAGTTTCGAACCAGGGATCTGCCGCTTATGAGAATACTACTGAGCCAACGCGTCTCCACATTTCAAATTCACATACTTTTCCATGCACGCATATCACATTTTCGTCCATTGATATCGTACTCTATAAAAATGTTCATTTCTTTTAAAAGGGGGACAGTGGAGGCCCCCTGGTAGCCCTCGGAGGGGGTAACAGCGACCAGTACTACCTAGTTGGTATTGTAAGCTGGGGTGAAGGGTGTGGTGATGCAGACTCCCCCGGTGTCTATACCAGAGTTACTCGCTTTGAGGACTGGATCCTGCCGATCTTCAACAACAACTATACCTTGGATTCATGTAAGAATATTCTCCCCTTTGTTCTCTACGAGAGAGTAATTAACTCATTACCTACTGGAACATAGTGGTCCCTGTGTTAATCATATACGGAAAGAGAGAATTCGGTAGTCGACTGGTTAAATTGGAATCAATTTTTTTCCAATTTTGAAATGATTTGGCAACTATGTGTTTTCTGAAAGGTTATCTCTAATTGATTATATTTTAACTTTCGTTTATAATAAATATATACCTAGTTTGTATACAATTTTTTTTATTACATGTATGTTGAAAAATGCAGAAATAAAATCAAACAAACAACAACAACAAAAACTAAGGAAAGTGATCAGAACTAGAAACATATAATTACACATGTACTAATGATGCGTTTTTATCATCAGTGTATCTGGATTTGATAGGCTACATTCAATTTTGAAACAATCCGCTATTTCTTCACCAGCACGATGTCCAAAAAAAATAATTAGCTTTCGCAATTATTTCTTAAGAATGTCGTACTGCCTATCTCATTAACAAAACCAGTAATTTTCCACATAGCTTTCACGCCTGTCACACCAGGGGCCCGTTTCACAAAACTTTTTTTTTTCAATGACAAATGACAAAAATCAGTGACAAATCTGCTGATAACCAATCAGAAGCAAGGATTCTACTAGCTTATAACAAAAACAGACTCATTAATTGTCACTGATGACAACTTTTGAGAAATGGGGCCCAAGATCTAGACCATGTTTTATTCACTTGACTGGATCCCAGCCCAGCACCAATTAAATGTCCTTTGGCAAGACATTAATCCACAGGTGCCACTCTCCACCCAGGTGAGGTAAATGTGAACCTGTCCATTGCTGGGGTAATAGTGATAATGATTACAGGGTCGCAATGTAGAGCTGTAACTGATGTTGTTTTCAATCATTATTATATACATGAAATTATGAGTATTCGTCAAAATGGACGTCTTTAATAGTCCTGTGCAACTTTTTATATATTTCAGATGTGCCGTGTGTTTGCCCAGAATATATGTCTGCCGCAGTCATAGCAGGCTTGACCTCTTTGTCAATACTTTTAGCTGTCTCACTGGGCTTCAATACAGCGCTCACAATCATGTGGAAAAAGAAAAGCAAAAAAGGTGGGAAATTCAAAGATAAAATTTGGATAAGTGTGTAACCTTTGTCTTGCCCGATGCCATTCGAATCATCGTAAGAAAAGAGAATAATATGTTAAACTCTGTAAATTCCCCTATTATCCGATTGATATGATTTAGAGTTGTAGTGAGCATGATGAGTGTTCATTGAAAAGGTATGGTACTATCATAAGACTCTTGCTCTAGATATATAACATTATTATATTGCAAATAATATATATTGCAAATAATTAACAAGCCGACGCATTGTCTTTCCATAGTACACTTACATTCCTAAAAAGCAATTATAAAGTATAGTTTTCTTCTTTTTCTTGTTCTACGATCACGAGACATGGTTATTTTTATTTCCCCTTTTCAGGAGTTCAAGATGGCTGGAAGGGAGACATTGGACACGCTGTGACAGACACAGAGGGAACATGATTATACCAGGGGTTAACACCTCCCTGATTATACACACACCTTGCAATTCTCTCTCTATCTCTCTCTCTCTCTCTTTCTCTCTCTCTCTCTTTCTATCTTTCTTTCTCCCCCCCCCCTCTCTTTCTCTCTCTCTTTCTATCTCTCTTTCTTTCTCTTTTTCTATCTTTCTCCCCCCCCCCTCTCTCTCTCTCTCTCTCTCTCCCTCTCTTTCTATCTCTCTTTCTTTCTCTCTTTCTTTCTCTCTTTCTATCTTTCTAACCCCCCCCCCCTCTCTCTCTCTCTCTCTCTCTCTCTCTCCCTCTCTCTCTGCATGACACATCTATCGACATTGGCCACCATGCTATTCCACAACTCTCAGCCTAGCATTCATAAGGAGCTTCATTCTCTGATATGTTTGTTGAGTGATTGGTCAACATAGCATCATGTGACCAAACAAAACATTGTTATGATATTACCGATAAGAAAAATGTGCTATACCGTGACGTCATCCATGATGTTTTGTATTGTAGTATTTTTTATTGTATTCATTCAATACATGTACATCATACAAATTATTTCAAATTGCATTACATAACATATTAACCTTTTCTATCGCTCATGAGAGATGCGATTTTGCTGGATGTAACTAAACGAATATTATTGAGAAAATAAAATACTGTAAAAAGTACTTCACCATTTCACTTTTGTTGTCCTTTTAATTGTTGTGTGGTGTACTATAAATGATGAAAATCAATCGTACAACATGAATAAATTGATGGTAACAACATAAAGAAAATAAGAAAAAATCAATGTAATATTGATCAGAGTAATGAAACTGTTTCTAAAAACTGTACACTTATTTTTATTTCTATAGAAATATTATTATAAGATCTACCTCAAAATTTCAATTGGAATTAAGTCAAGGTTGTACATATTATTTAACTAATTGAAACGACTGCTTTATTTAAAGTGAATTGAGTCCAGTATTTAAGCAAAAGACGCATTGCCTAATTATTGTTCTCGTTGTAGCTTTATATCGTAGGTCTATTCCATTGCATTTGTCATATATTGTCAAACGGTTTTTTTTTCTACTGTAAACATTTACAGAACCTTCAAATCAATTAACTTGGTTTTACTCCAACAAAAATACAACAACAGATAGCGCTGCCAAAAAAGGTAAACAAAATCATCAATGCCTTCAGCAACATCATCGTCATCTACACACTCAAAAAAAAAAAGTGCTAAATTTAGCACTTAAAGATTCAATTTTAGCACTTTTTAGGAGCTCGCATAGTGACTGCACTCGAAGTGCTGAGTTAGCACTTGCACCCGGGCTACTTTGCTAGCACCCAAAGGAGCTGACTGTTGTGCTAAATTTAGCACTTAAAGATTCAATTTTAGCACTTTTTAGGAGCTCGCATACTGACTGCACTCGAAGTGCTGAGTTAGCACTTGCACCCGGGCTACTTTGCTAGCACCCAAAGGAGCTGACTGTTGTGCACTTAAAGTGCCAAGTTTTGCTCTCTTTTGGGTGCTAGCAGAATAGCCCTTGTGCAAGTGCTAACTCATGCGTTGTTTGACATGCCCCATCTACATTTGGTATGTGGTCAAGGTGGATGTCGTTCGTCATTTACCACTTTCAACTCTTACAGGAAACATTTATTAAACCAACATCCACAGGAAGAACCTGAACCTGAAGTTGTACAGGGTATGGAGGGTCTAGTTGATGCTGATTTGGGTGTTGCTGTTGGTGAAGTGCATAATCCTGCAGCAGATGATGCATTTGATGATGATGATGATAGGATAGGCCTACTACAAGAACAAGATGGAGCAATGCATAATGACAGTACAAGACACTATGAATATGACAGACAATGAAAGCGGACAAAATATACAGTTCCTTAGGTAGACAAAGGAACATCCCTTCACTGCTATTATGTAAAAATGTGTAGAACAGGTGTCACATGCATATTCACCTGTTCTACACATTTTACATAATAGCAGTCAAGGGATGTTCCTTTGTCTACCTGAGGAACTGTATATTTTGTCCGCTTTCATTGTCTGTCATGTTCGTAGTGAGACAAGCTGCATTTTTCATTGGTTCTCTTTTATCAAACACCAACATGACCCATGCTATGACAAACAGAGTGTTATCTGCTGCAACAGCTTTGAATACTGATGTTGTTGACAGTTTAAGGAGCAAAGTTATTCAGACTTTTGAGGCCTTGGGTATTGACCTGGAGAATGAAGAATGTTAGAAACTCTTAGCTGAATTTGATTCAAAAACAAATATTCACAAGGTAACAGCTATTATACTAACCGACCAATCAGATCAGGTTATGCAGTCAGCACTCGATGTTAAGTGCTGCATATTGTTATAGCACTCGTTTTCTGCACTCAAATATTCAGCACGTTTCGGTTTCCTTGTTAAAGTTAACCCGTCAAGTGCTGATTTTGGCACTTCAAGTGCAGAATCTCACTCAGCACCCAACATTTAGCACCTCAGTTTTTTGCGTGCACATGTTCAATACAACAACAAAATAGAGACACAATGCAAAGAGCAAAGATAAGTGATAGTTCATAATGTTTTTATTCACCCTAGAACATGTATGCCATCTTGAAGGAGAGTCTACAATTAGCCCTAATAAGTAATAGACAGGGCAGTAGGATTAAAAGACAAAAAGGAAATGGAAGCAGAGGGAGGTTCCATAAATGGCCATTACATGTTGATTAATAGAGCACCCTCTCGGCGCACATCTTCTTTTTCTATCTTTTTTACATCGGTGGTTTAAAATTGTCGTAATTCGATGATTCCAGGCTCTTTTACAATGTAGTATTGAATGAAAGGGGGGAAATTGTTCCCTTTTATGATATATTACAATCACTAATGTTTATTTGCCAAAATGTTAATGGAGTTAGTTTGGTTTCATTTTAAGTAGACACACCGTAGAACGTTGCGTCTCTGAGCGATTTCAGATATTATTCCCCAGTTCATCGTATACAGGCTTGCCCGCACAATAATCGACTCCCTGGAGAGATTTTCACAATGCTGAGCCAACTACAATGACTCTCGCAGGTACCGCTTAACACCTGGAGGAAAGAAGCAATGTAGATACAAATGGCTTGCTTAAAAACAAAAGAACAGTTTGTTGCAGCTTAAAAGAGAAGGGTGAGTTCTGGGGAAAGGTGTAAAATAATTTGTGAGCGTCATCATTGTTATTATGCAAGTGTGGAAGAACATCAGATGAAAAATGTCCCCTAAAAAAAAGCAAGGCTCTTCAAATGCCTTCATATTTTAAATACACTGTCGCTCATAAAGGTGGAATATTTTTGTGTTATCCCAATTTATGGAATTATTTTAAAAATAATTTAAAAATAATAGATCTAGATAATAGTAAATATTCTCAGATTTTATTGAACAATAATTTGCCAATGTGTGCTTTGCGTGACTGCTAAAGTATATGTATGTATGCTACTATGCTTATCAACTAGGGGACCTATGCCCTTAAGTCATAAATGACAGTAATGAGGATTAATGCCCCACAAAAGGGCAGTAATATAGCACATCGACACGGTTTTGATCCTGGGGCCTCACAGTTACGAGGCCATTGCTTTGTCACTGAACCATGACTGTACGCAGCGGGGGCTAGGGTAGGGGGCAATTTTCATAAAGAAAAAAAGAAAAAAAGAAAATGCAATAAATTTTCAATAATTTATTGCATTTTACCCCGGTTCCCAACATAAACAAATCTTCTGTGTGCCCATGCCTTGAGCCATAATGCATGGCCGTCCAGAGGATTTTTTTATGTTGGGGACCGGGGTAAAATGGAATAAATTATTGAAAATGTATTGCATTTTCTGTGCCCTTTTGTGGGGCATTAATCCTCATTACTGTCATATATAACTTGAGGGCGTAAATCCCCTAGTGAATAAGCATAGTAGTATACACATGCTTTAGCAGTCCCGCAAAACACACATTAGCAAATTATTTTTCAATAAAATCTGAGAATGTATACTATTATCTAGATCTATTATTTTTAAATAATTTTTAAAATAATTCCATAAATTGGGGTAAAACTAAAATATTCCACCTTTATGAGCGACAGTGTATAACAAGTATAACAGCTTTAAAATGAGGCCCAATTTGTATGCCACATATTTGTGTAGTCCCCTATACATTTTCTATGTACAGTGCTCGCTACTTTACCAAGACTAGGCCAATTTTCTTATCATTTTGATGGCTCCAGGACCTCGCATTACACACCAATACTTATAAGCTACATCATGACATTGTGATCAACCTTTTCTGATTGATTCCACTCCGTTTCTTTCATAATTATTACAATCGCATGACGAGAACTCAATTTAATCTTAAAGCGCTTATAAACCATGTCATGATAACTGTGTCATATGGCATTCTTAAAATTGCATTTAATTTAACACTAAGAATATAGTTTTTCCTCTTAAGACGTCATAAATGACGAAAATCCTAAGCTCTCTTGCTTAAGGACAAAAGGACAAAGTTTTGCAGCTTAAGAAAAAGAAGGTTGAGTTCTGGGGAGAGGTGACAAATAATTTGTGAGCGTTATCATAGCTATTATGCAAGTGTGGAAGAACATCAGATGAAAAATGTCCCCTAAAAAGCAAGGCTCTTCAAATGCCTTCATAATCTAAATATGACAAGTTTAACAGCTTTAAAATGAGGCCCAATTTTTATGCCACATATTTGTGTAGTCCCGTTTACATCTTTATGTGTACAGTGCTTGTTACTTTACCAAGAACAGGCCAATTTTCTTATCATTTTGATGGCTCTAGAACCTTGCAGTACACACCAATATTTATATGCTACATCATGTGATCAACCTTTTTTTGATCGATTCCACACCGTTTTTTTCATAATGCAATTGCTTGACCAGAACTTAACGTAATCCTTAAGCGTTTATAAACTATGTCGTGATAACTGTGTCATGTGGCATTCTTAAAATTGCATTTAATTTAAAACTAAGAATATGGGTTTTCCTCTAAGACGTCATAAAATTTGACGAAAATCCTAAGCTCTCTCTATTCACAGCATGTATACCTTTTAAGATATGTAAAGCACCAAATCCTCTTGCAATCAAATGGTCAAAGCCTGCCTCGTCAAAATCGCTGCTCAAGGCCGACTTTACATGTAAACCTCGTATAATATTTGTATCTATACATTAACATTTGAATAGACGACTTAAATTGCGAAGTAATATTGTCAATTTTGAGGACTGATTCCTTTGAAGTATCAAATGATGTGCCATAAATATCGACCCATTTAGGGGCGGATCCAAAATAGTCAGAAAGGGAACGGGCGGGATAATTCTTTTAAGAATCGCGTAAGCATTCCAAGACTCACGCTCTGGAAGGGGCGGACATTGATTGGAGTAGGAAGAAATCGTCCTGGCATGAAAAGTCTCGGGATATTTTTGGGAAGTGGGAGAATTTTTTTTTTTTTTTTTTTTTTTCACCCTCAAATTGTCCTGAAATATTATATTTGAGTTGGACCTTACGTTTCCAATATCACACGAGTACATAATATATCTAAACAGTTGCTCCCACTAAACAAAATGTTGTCATCATTTTAAATACAGTTAAAATATCCGAATGTTCTTTTTCACGATATGTAATTGTATGTAATTGTCGACGTCTGCCGCTTGATGTTCTCCTTTAAGCCATGCAAAGATTTTTACATATCATTGATTACTACGAAATGTTTATTTATGTGAAGTACACTGCAATACATCTACATGTCGATGTTTTATTTAAAGGTATTACAAAGTTTTGGTAAATTTTGAAAAAAGGCAGGATAGTGATTCTTTACAATGTTGATATATTTGGATGCCCCTATTGATGTATGTTAAGCACTAACAAGATTAGCTCCTAAAACACTTCTGCTTTCGAGAAAAATTTAATATAAAAATTTACCGGTGCTCCCGGTAAATTTTGTTAAATTTCAAATAGCGCCTACGGCCATACGATGGTAGCTTTGATTTGATGATTTTTTTTCACCCTCAAATTGTCCTGAAATATTATATTTTCGTTGGACTTAACGTTTCCAATATCACACGAGTACATAATAAACAGTTGCTCCCACTAAACAAAATTTTAAAAACAAAAGCACAAATAACAATGTTTTGGACAAATTTTGTTCTCAATCATATCGATCCTGAATAACCTCGTTTGTTCGTTCGTTTCCTCTTTCCTTTTTTATTTTTATTTTCTTTTGAAGATCCCGTTTTTTGGAAGATTTCCGTAAACAAAATTATTGTGTTGATAGGAAACTTCTTGTTCCATGATTTTTAAGATGATAAAAGCCCATCTAACTTTTGTCTATCTATTTCTTCCACCTTCGCACCCCCTTTCTCTCTCTCTCTCTCTCTCTCTCTCTATCTCTCTCTCTCTCTATCTCTCTCGCTCTCTCTCTCTCTTTATGTCTACCTCACTGTCTCTCTTTCTTAATCTATCTCTCCCAGTCTCTCACGAAAACATATTTATTTGATCCCTTTATAGATTATTGTTCAAATATACTCGCAATCAACATGTGCTGAAAAATGTCAAGGTACAGGGGTTGCGGTATATTATCGAACGGCCACTAAAGGCCCTTTTACACTTTCACGGATCGCATCACGGATCATCCCGGATCGTCGCTCCGGGATCATCCGTGTTATCTCCGGCATTACCGTGTATACACCGGGGAGGCATCCGGCGTGATCCTTGGCGTACCGGCATATCCGGGGAAAAAATTAAGCTTGCTTAATTTTTCATCCCGGAGTTCACGGATGAAACAATCCGTCCTCTTCCCTGTAGGCACCGTGTACCTCCGTGTAGCCGCCGAATACATCCGGGACAGTCCGTGTAGACACCGGGAGGTCCGTATTAACACCGGTTTCATCCGGGTTTGAAATTCCGTATATCAAATGAGCGCCTACAAGCTCAAGTCACCCGTCAACATTCCGGAGATATCCCAATAGACAACGTACACCTCCGTGTAAGGACCGTAAAAGTACCCAGTAGCCTCCGTGCTCTTCCTTGAAATCCGCGTTAGCTCCGTATGCGTTTCCGGCGTGGTCCGCGTTGCTACCTTGTCTGTCCGTGGAGACACCGTACTTGCCCGTGTATACACCCACTTCGGAACGTATCCACACCGGCATCGAGAAGAAATCGTGGTGTCGCACGCCGGAACACCCCGGATTAAGATCCGGGATGATCCGTGATGCGATCCGTGAAAGTGTAAAAGGGCCTTAAGGATTATTTTCCTCGACCAATACGGATGTATTTATCGCGTTTATTAACCTATATTTGCTTTGAATAGAGTAATGCACGAAGATCGTACCTTTTGTATGTCGGGTTCTTAAAAGGTTTAGGAAACTCCTGGTAGAGTGATGGCATCCCTTTTGTCGGTAGATTCTAAAAGCCGCTTGAATAATTGCTTTTGAAATTATGAGGCGACACTTAATTTTATCCAATCACCTCGGATTTGGAACAGTGACATATTTTTGAAGCAAAATTAGCCCCCCCCCCTCCCCCCCCCCCCCCTCAAAACTCAAACAGGCATCCGCTAACACAAAGCGATAACATGCCCCAGTGGTAGGTTGTGCCCCCTTTTTCAAATCTAGCCTCCATCTGACGACCCCAGTCTTCTTTTTTCCTAATATTTAAGTGATTTTCCTCTTTTTTCCCCTAAAATGTGAATTTTTGTTTTGGTTGGGATTTGGAGGAGGTTTGTTTATCTTTATTTTTCTCCTTGTTTCTTTATTTATTTGCTTGGTAGCTTAAATATCAAAAAGTTCTAAAAATATGTGCCGCCCCAACTTCCCCCACCCCCCTCCCGCCAGATCATTCTCCGATTCGTCTCTTCTCAAAGATCATGCCAAAGACGTATAATAATAAGATTCTTTGTTCGATCTTCAGTCTAAAAAGACATGCAAACAAAAAAATTATATGCAAAGCCTTTCAAGGTAGAATACAACGTACATTAAATGGTTCCATATAATATAAGAAGAATCACAGGGTCTCATTAAAAGCCTATTAAGACCCAATAGGTTAATAGTCCCAAGAATGTTCAAATTAAAAGATAAATACAAATTCAACTCTCGAACTTTAAAAAGTAAAATGATATTTCGAAGCTTTAAAGGTCACACATAATTGAACCTCATACCAGCTATCCACCAATTTTGTAAATCATTTCACGCGCTCCCGATTATGCGATGAAGCGTTGAGGTCGTATTGGGTGAGCTATATAAATCCCATGCCAGCTATCTAACATCTGTCAGTCGATTGTTCATCCACAAGATGATTGACAAAAACCGACGGGCTCATCACAACGCTTTGATGATAACGCTTTGATGACGACGCCGCTTGTGTCGCGTCATAAACTTAAACGTTGATATCAAACTTCGAAAAGGAGGAACCGATTTGGTTTGCAAATTTCGGGCTACTAATCTGGCGCCAGATCCTAACATTTGACGTTCGCTTAAACATCAAGACGATCGAATCTAGTGTCTTTTGATACGGTTAACCCGGGACGACGCCTTTGTGACGCCTTTTGGACGCTGTAGTTTCCGTCATAAAACTCTGACAAGGTAAAACAAACAAAAAGAGGAACCAAATTAATTTATCAAATGTGCGATTTAGCATTTTCCATGTCTTTGCATTCATTCTCACTGGTCATGAGCGAAAAACAAGGTGTGTAGAAGCAACAATAAGCATGTGGCATAGTCCCGATATATTCCTTTAAAATTAAGGAACCTGAACTGATAAGGTTTAAACGACTAAGGTATAGTTACCTGCGATCGCCAAATACAGTGTATTCTAATCTGACTCTAAACTGGAAACTCCTCGTTTTGTAGATTGTGCCATCATTGTTTTACTGAGAATAAATGAAAGGACTGAAGCGCCCCTTAGCCAACCTGCATCGAATGACGTTCGCTAAAGAACTTTCACTAGGGTTTATAGGCCTCCTATAACCTACCTACTGCTGCAGGGGACTTATCAACTGTAGATCAGATCCTCGATTTATCAAAAGTTGTAATCGACTTCGGGTACAGTAACTGAATATGTCCGCTTGGTGAATGTTTGGAGACTGATTATTACTTTGTCGTCAATTCAAAATATCACCCAACTCTAAAGATAAATTATACACCTGTTGTGTTTCAAAATAATTTTCTACGGGCTACGATTACAACTCATCGCTGTTTTTTGATAATCTATTTAAATTCAGGCTTTAGCGTTGCAGATGAATGTTGGAAACCTTGGTTATATCCACAAAGTTAAAGAAATCAAAATCAAATGGCAAACACAACGGTACCAAGTTTCTCTTCTCCTACAAATATCACTTCATCGGGAGAGCTTATGGAAGGCCTCGATGATGTGCCTTCCATGCCATGGATGACAATTGCTTACTACACTTGTGAGGTGATCCTAGGGGTCTGTGCAGCCGTTGGTAATGCCACCATAGTGTTAGCCGTAGCTGTCACCAAGAAGCTCCACACCATACCCAACACCTACCTTGTCTCACTGGCCGTTACCGACTTCTGCATGGGTGTTGTTGGTATTCCTTCCCTGCTGCTCGCCCTCAACGGTTACCCAAGGAACTACGGCTTCTGCATGACGCTTCTGACCATCGTCCTATTGCTTGACCTGTGCTCCATGTACTCTCTTCTGGCACACACCTTCAACCAGTACTACGCCACTTGCCGACCCTTCCACTATCCGACCATCACCACCCCGAATCGGGTGATACTTCATGTGTTCCTGGCCTGGGCTGTTCCGCTCTCCATGGCTTTGGTCATGCCGATTGGTTGGAACAACGGTGATGCTACCAAGGATCTATGTGTCCTGATTGAGATCGTCAGTATGGATTTCTTGGCCTTCCTGTTTTTTGTCGGTATGATACCACCGTTTGTCGCTATGTGCATCATGTACCGCAGCATATTCAAGGCCATCTCAAAACAGGTAAGGTGATTTCATATTAAAACGCTTATAACCTGTGCTTATAACCACAATACGCTTATAACCACAAAATAATTATACATTTATCTCAGATAAACATTTCTTATTCATACAATATGGTCCATTTGAGATTTAATCTACTTCCACACCTTTAGTTCTATTTCTAATACTATGACTCTTTTACCTTCACTGTTTTTCTTTATCGTTTTAAATACATTTAAAATATCCGAATGTTCTTTTTCACGATATGTAATTATCACCAGCCTGCCGTTTGATATTCTCCTTTAAGCCATACAAAGATTTGTACATATCATTGATTACTACGAAATGTTTATTTATGTGAAGTACACTGCAATACATCTATATGTCGATGTTTTATTTAAAATGAGACAGCATTGGTCTTCTGAATTTTGCCATGTGTCCTTCTTCCAATAAAACCAAAATTTACAAATAAATTGATTTGAATTATTAACAGAGAAGCAAGGACGGATTCATACATCTGATAAGTGGCGAGGGGAGGGAGATGGAAATATTTCCATGAATACCGAAAACTCTCTGACAGGCAAAACCCAGAAAACAACATTATGTGCACTCTTTCAAAATGATTGGTAAACACAACCAATTTAATTGTGTAAAATATAACCAAAAGAACCCCATTAAAATGTATATTACATAAAACAATTCTTTGAATTTAATCATGAAAATCGCTAATTTCTCTAATATGCTATATAAAAGGAGCATTTAGTCTGAATGTCTTGTTTGCATTTGTTCCCCTTTTTTTATATCCCGATTCTTTTTTCTTTTTTTTAGACTTAAGTCGCCTTGCTAGCTGTCAGAAAATATGGAATGGTGGTTTAGAGGGTCAATCATGTGTCTTTCCTTTTTTGCCGATTAGACACAAACAGCGAATATTTTAGCATAATCCGTTGTTGACGTGTAGATTGTCAGAAAAAATATGCACAAGGGAACAATTTATTATTAAATCATCAATCATGTTACAAATGGATAGTACAACTGCCCTTTTTTCCTCACTCTCTCTCTCGTATATTGTCTCCATAATCATTTCTTTAGCCATTCTCTTCTGTCGCAGGCGTAATATCTTGTCTAAAAGTCCCCGAAAGGACATCTACAATCGAGTATGACGTTGGCAACTTGGCATTGTTTATTTTGCATGACATTGCATGTACCCAACAACGTTATACAGCCCGGCATCATACGATAGATAAATGGCAGTGAAGAATCAATGACACTTAATTCAATAAAATCACTTCTCGGGTGTACTTAAGCCATTATAGCCTCTTAATTGATAACTAGAGCACCAAGTATTTGACAGCATAGGTGAGCGGGTACTTGGGAGAGTAATGAACACAGATTTGGACATGTTATAAGTAGAGAATTGCATTGCTCTTGAATTGTGTACCACTTTGTGTTACGCCTACTTTGTGTCCTTTTGTGTCCTTAAGAGTTATAGCAATGACAATAGCAATGGCGTAATGAGCCGGAAAATTAAGGTGGCTGAGCTAGGAAGGATTTGTTTATGTCTTAAGCACGAGGATAGAATGTGGCAGTGGTAAACAAAGTAAAATAAAAAAATCTTTCTTTCCTCTTTCCTTTTTTTCTTCCTTTCTTCCGTCCTTTCTTTCTTCCTTACTTTCTTTCTCTTTATCTTCATGCCCTTCCCCTATTTCCAATTCCTTGTTATTGTCATGGAACTTTAGATGCGGTAGCAACCATAGCCCCCCCCCCCCCCCCCCACCCTCCAAGAAAAAAAAGTATGTCGTTTAGTGATATCTAATTGATCAAATTGTCGATATTATATAGAAGGAGACCAACTTGCTGCTCAAAAAATGGGTGAAAGCCTTTATGTAACAGTCGGAGTGGACTTCTTATTATTATTATTATTTAATGATGAAAGGTTCATCTCTATCATTTTCCCTTTTCATTTTTGTACATAAAATTCTTCGCCGAGTTATTTGATATGGAAAGGAGAGCATTTTGTGATTTTCTAACTTAAATTCATCTTGATTTGTGCAAATATACATAGTATCTGGTAGCTTTACGTCTATACAAATTTGAACTCGATTTTTAATTGATGCTGAGTGGAGGCTTTATTCGTACGATATGACGAGATGCATCTCATTTTCACCTTTTGAAATTTGTGCGCTATATTTGACGAAAAGGAAACAAACCTTTCACTTTAACGAGATTGAAAGCATGGATGGTTAACAGAGTCATCACAGTGATATTTGTTTACTCTTCCCTTTCCTTTTACCACTATTACTTCTCCCTTCTTTAAGTATCACTCTCTTCAAGTTTCTCTCAATACCATCAATTAGTTTTGAATTTTCTCGAAATCTCCTCTCATATTTACACCTATTTGCTTCTCTCTCTTTATTGCTGTCTGCTACATAATCTGGTTTTCCTTATCCCTGTATTCCATTTGGCTGTGTCGCTTCCAACTATTATGTGTTTAACAATCGCCAATTTCCTTTATTTTGCACATGAATTACTATATTAAAATTATGTATGTCATGTATTTAAAAAATATTTAACTGTTTCCTACGCAAGATATCAATATTGGTGTTTAAAGGGTTGGCATGGAGCCGATCAAGGTCAAAAATTTGTAAATTTGCAAAGCCATTGTGTTGCAGAAGACGACCCTTCCATCAATTTGTAAAAAAATTATACGTGTGGCAAAAGGGCGACCTTGCACATAGGCGAAGAAGCAACCTAAGTAATGACATGTCTTTGAATTATCGATGTAAAAATAGAGACTACTATTATATCAAATAGTAATCAAAGAGTAATGGCAGCCCTTCTGAAGCACCAGGAGTCTCAAATCTGACAGACATTGAGCGCTATACAAAAACCCACTATGATTATTATTATTAAATACAAAATAATGTTTCTGGTTATATCACCCAAAAAATGTTCATGGCCATGTACGTTTGCCCTGACGACCGCTTCTCACTATGTTCACCAATCAACGTTGAGACGACTGTGGGTTCAACATTTTAATGTTCATGTTATTCCTAGCCATTAAACTTTGCAGAATTCGTCAAAAAATATAATTTCTTATGTGAATGACCTAAAGCTTAGCAGAAAAAGTAGATTATTTTGACCATATTTCATAATATATATTTATGATAATGAGGGATTTCTCCGATTGATGCCTCATATAATCCTCCGAGACGCTTAAGATCATCCGATTCTCAATTGCTTGCTGTTCCGAAAAGTAAGAAATCATGGGGGGATCGGTCATTTGCACACGCTGGACCTCACCTATGGAATCATATGCCACAACATATTCGTTATATTTCAAGTGTAGATTGCTTTAAACATGCCCTCAAAACTATTTTGTTCAAAGCGGCTTTTCAGTAGATTTAGATTTACTTTCACATGTCGTTGTTCATTTTTGTGTGTATTTTTGTGTACTTATAGTTTTTCTTCTCCATGCGCCTCGTACACATTAGTCATACTCTTTATTATTATTGTTTATTATTTATTATTATTTAACCTCCACTTGTTATTTCTTGTGCTTCATTTATCAAATTTCCATTTGCAATAGATCTACGCTTAATCTTTTTTATCACGTGTAGTGTGGAAATTCGGTATTCAAGTGGAAAAAGGTATATTTAGATAATGGAGGACAAATTCAAATTCAACTTTCTGTTTGTAAAGTGTGGACTTACACCCCCCCCCCCCCCCTGAGCGCACGAACATACACAAAACACACCCACACACTCACACCAAAATAAAATGTGTATAATGATGCATTTTGATAGGTGCTGAGAAGAGGCCTTGGGTAAAGATTTGTTTCAATTATACAAAGATTTGTTTCTATTATGCATTTTCTACAGGTACATAATATATTTTGAGTGATTTGATCGAATTAAAACTTGGTGTTTTCTTTTTTGCAGCTGCACCAGTTGGAGGATTTAGAGAAGATAAGAACCCGACTGCGGGCTCCTGCCCCATCTCAAGGCGCCTCAAACAATGGTCCTTCAACCTGCAACGATCACCCTGAAGCCGATAATGCGAAAAACAAATCGGCGGACGTTTTGGCGTCGGGGATTTCACGCCAACAGAGCATTGATAAAAATGACGGGAAGGACAACGGATGTGGAGACGTTAGCGACAATTGTGGGAAGATGGGTAGAAAAGATCATGGTGGTAATGAAAAGGATGGGAGCGCTCGCAGCGCTCCAAATTCATTCAAACGAATCGAAGCCGAGCGCAAGAAAGCGCTTTTCTTTTGCTTTCTAATGCTCTTTCTCTTCTTTACATGGTGTCCAATATTCACTCTAGACAGCATCATAGCTTTTGGTATAGTCCCAGGTATCAACCAACATCTCCTTAACTTAACTGTTCTGTTGAGCCACTTCAACAGCGCTTTTAACCCCGTTATTTACGCGCGCAAGAGTGAGTTTAGGCTTGTTTTTAGGCGATGGTGGGCTAGAATAACGTGCCGAAATCGCCGCGTTCATCCGGATGGTAGTGGCGTGCATTCCTTGTCAACTGTAAGCGGAACGAATCGATGTCTGACTAATTGAAATCAAATTTACTCGCCATGTTTGTGTAAATATAACTGAAATCAGACAGCTGGTGTGAAATAGGGTGCAAATAATAAGCTCATGTGTATAGTGACATGAAGTATGGCGATATATTATGGTGTAGAACTCTGGATGCTATTATAATGATTCGTGTACCTACAGTTTCTTGTATCACGATATTTCGCACGGCACAAATTTGTCTTTGTACATTGCAGATGAAATTCAGATTCACTGTTGATTTCAATGTATTTCTTTATATCAACTAAAAAAACATGGTACAGAATTACATTGCAACAAAAAAATTGAAAAGAAAAAAAACAACTAAAAAAATATATATGAATTCCCCTTTCAAAGATCCCCGTAGGCGTAACTATCTTCGAAGTAATAGATTTAGGTGTTAATTAATTAAGTGTTACGGTAATCCATAGTGCTCCTATAATACCTCATCACTTTTGTTAATATTATATCATTTTTATCAATGTCATGGTATGAGTACTTATTTTATTGTTGTTGTTGTTGTAATCATTGAAACACAGATTGACAACTTTATGACGTATACGATTTGTTTTATAAAGGGGTTGCGTAAAACGTATTTGTAATGGTTATATCTAGAGTATGTGCATGATTAAAACTATTTTAGAGGAAATGGAAATGTCTAGTTTTTCTAGTTACGGCAAACGGTTTCATGGGTTAAAAACATCTACAATCTAAGATGTTAATTAATTAGTGTTAAGGTAATTCATAGTGCTTCTAAATGCCTCATTACTTTTGTTGATATTGTATCATATTTATCACTGTCACTGTAATTAGTACCGATGTTATTGTTGCTATTGTTAATCAATTAAGTGTAACGGTAATCTCTAATGCTCCTAAATTCCTCATCACTATAACTGTTAATATTATATCATATTTATCTCTGACACTTTTATTAGTACCGATATTATTGTTGTTGTTGTTGTTGTTGTAATCATTGACATACAGATTGACAACTCTATGACGTATACGATTTGTTTTATAAAGGGGTTGCGTAAAACGTATTTGTAATGGTTATATCTAGAGTATGTGCATGATTAAAACAATATTTTAGAGGAAATAGAAAATGTCTAGTTGTCTAGTTGCGGCAAACGGTTTCATGGGTTAAAAACATCTACAATCTAAGATGTTAATTAATTAGTGTCAAGGTAATCCATTGTGCTCCTAAATGCCTCATCAATATTGTTAATATTGTATCATATTTATCACTTTCACTGTTATAAGTGCCAATATTGCTGTTGTTGTTGTTGTTGTCAATCAATTAAGTGTAACGGTAATCTCTAATGCTCCTAAATTCCTCATCACTATAACTGTTAATATTATATCATATTTATTTCTGACACTTTTATTAGTACCGATATTATTGTTGTTGTTGTTGTTGTTGTAATTATTGACATACAGATTGACAACTCTATGACGTATACGATTTGTTTTATAAAGGGGTTGCGTAAAACGTATTTGTAATGGTTATATCTAGAGTATGTGCATGATTAAAACAATATTTTAGAGGAAATAGAAAATGTCTAGTTGTCTAGTTACGGCAAACGGTTTCATGGGTTCAAAACAACTACAATCTAATGTGTTAATTAATTGAGTGTTACGGTAATCTATAGTGCTCCTTAATGCCTCATCACATGTGTTAATATTTACATCATATTTATCACTAACACTGTTATAAGTGCCAATTGTATAGTTGTTGTTGTTCGAAACACAAATTGACATCTCTATGACGTATCTTCCTCTTTCATTTGCACTGTCCGGATAATCTAATTATTTTTTATTTTCTCAACATTATTTCTGATGAAGTAGTTGATTTGTGTCATAAAAGGGTTGTGTACAAACGTATTTGCAATGGTTATATCAATAGTGCATGCATGATTTAAACAATGTAGAGGAAATAAAAAAAGTCTAGATTTTTCAGCTACTGCATATGGTTTTATGGGTTAAACACGTCGACAATCTAAGACTTCTCCATTCATGAAACGGTAAACTTTTTTTTTAATATAGCAATATATCGATGGAATATAAGTAGCTGCTTGCAACAAACAAAGGAAGCATACTCACCTATGTATGTATAGCATGTTTATAGGATTGTGAAGCTAACTGAGCTCGTTTGACTATTTTTGTCTTTTTAAAGTGGCACCAGCAGCTAGTTAAGTTTTTTTTTTTTGGGGGGGGGGAATAGTTTCTAGGAGTAAACCTATCATTTCCTTTCCTAACTATGTTTCTATACGTTGGTTTAGACAGTATTTACTTATCTGTTGTCAATCACTTGAGGTGTATAATTATATTACTCTATTTTCCCTCTACGTTAAAATCGTTCGGACATGATTCATTCGCTGGGTTACTTGTACTCTCAAATAAGCATCCATGCATGCTTATTGTCTGTTTGGAACCGGAAGGGCATTATCTCATATGCTTTAATACAGATTTAATGCTCTTTTGGATAAGAAAAGACGATATAAGCTTTCTATTAATCCCCCCCCCCCCCCCTCTCTCTCTCTCTCTCTCTCTCTCTCTCTCTTGTTGTGTGATAACAAGGTTTTTGGGGTTGGAAATCAAACACTTCAACCCCAAGCGTGTTACTAGAAGATTTTTTTTGTATGGGGGTGGAGCTTGAATTTATAAAATGAGGGTAGAGCTCCAGCCCCCTTCCCAGCTCCCCCTGTATAGGCTGTTCACCCGTCATGATTTACCGCCGGATAACAGATGCCAGTCATTTAATCAAGCATTAACTTTCATTCATCTTTACAAGCACTTTCGCTTATTGACAAATGCACCTCCCGGAAAAGCCATCACTTTCACATCTTATTGAAAATGATGCGGTCTAGCTCGAAAAGAGTGATTACCAAATGGAATGATGAACATAGAACAGGCGTTTTTTTTCATCCAAAATAGTGTCTATTGAATAACGATTAATTCTTAATAAAGTTAATGGACTCCCATCTATAAAGGAACTCTCAGTGTGGAATGAATTTTTGTGTGTATAAATACTTCCTGCGAATTCCTGCGAATTTGAATGAAATGATCACGATTTCTAAAAGTACATTGACTTGTTCTTTTATGATGCTAATACTTTCGCTTTTAAATTAATTGTTAGGCGTTTATTTCCCCGAGGACGAAGATTCTGCCCAACAAGCCGATAAGAGACAGGAGAGAAAGTACTTGTGCCTTTTGAACCCTGTTCTGTCTGTAAAAATCACGGATGATTATTGCTATCAGCCTATTGAGTGGTTCGGTGACACAAAGGCTTTCTCTTGTCATACCTGAAATGTATTGTTGGTATGGACAAGGATGATTAAAATGTACAATCACCAAAACTTTTTGATTTTAAGGGAGTTGCTATACACTGTATACAGTATTCAAAATATGGGTTTCAAATGTTACTTCTACAATGAGGTTTTAATTGTAGTTCAATATACTCCAATTTTCTCTTTTATGCCGACATTATTTTCTCCTCGTGAATTTCGATACTTCATTGTCATGTCCTAAATAAAATACTGTCCAACCCTACAACTTCAAAGTGTTGATAAGTACACTTAATCGGTACTAACTAACCAATCCCTTCCGCTAAAGCGGGTGATTCTATTCGGCTTTGATGAAACTCTTTATCATTTACTAGTAGTCAAATTTGATATCATTAGTGATAAATTATCATTCTATTACACAAATAGCTATTAGAGCTACAATATTACATCAATGAATATTACAAGCCTATCGCTTATTAAATTGGCACTTATCTAATCAACCTCGAATGTGAAATAAAGCACAATCATGAATGGTTTGTAAATATATTGTAATTATTTGGGCAATTAATTGTGCCCTTCTCCTTAATTTTTATCAAGGGCACTTTTGGTTTGCATTCTGCAACGTCTATTTAATTTGTAATTACGTTTGGGTGCTCTTTTCCCCCGAATGGATAACATTTGAGTGAAGTGTGCCGCCACGATAATGACTCGCTCGTAATAAATTATGGGGCTTATTATGGGGTAGGGTACAAAGACAAATAGCCACGTGCCCTCCCCTCCCCCGTCCCACCCCCCCCCCCCCCTCCTCCCACACACACACACACAAACAAAACGGAGTAAGAGAGAGAAAACATGGAGAGAGAAAGAGGGACGGGAAATGGTATAGAAAGGAAAAGAATAGGACACCCCCATTCCTAATCAGTGGCTTTGACTATCCACATTCCAACCATATCATTCCTAATAATTCCCCCCTCTTCTTATCCTCCTTCCCCTTTTTTTTTTTTTTTTTTTTAAGTAAGACATGAAAACAGTCTTGGACAATTCGTTTTTCACAGATAGGCACTTAGGTATTTAATTTGATGCACATTATAAACAAAACTAATACATCATATTTTAGCTTGAATATCAGAATTTTAACCAGTTTCAATGGTATTATTGTATTGATACTGGTTAAAATTCTGTCATTTTGTTGCTTAAAGGTCGGTTGACATCCAAATATAAGTCGATTCCTGTTGATGTGTAGGGCTGCATACAACTCATATTTTGTTATTCAAATATCTTAACATATTTCATAGATTTGTTAATATTTTTAAAAAAATTCTTAGACCTGCTAAGCTCCATCCCACAAAAATGCTCCCGATCTCATTCATCTTGTGACATCATCTGTCAATCATTAGTGAGCTAACAAAATATAGTGGCATGTAACTTCCCCCAGCTCACCACATGCTCACAAGAGAATTGCATTCTTTCATACACTACCTCCACATTACCTTTCTTTTCCTGCTGAAGATACAGCACGTCTGACAAAGCAACTCCTATTTTGGTATTGTATGATATATTGTTAACAAGTGGTTAGCTCTGGTGAAACTTCATACCACTGTCTCTTGTTAAACTATGAAAAAAAAAAAATGGGTAATGCGAACTTTTCAACATAATAACGAAAAATGAGTCCTAAATTGACTTTATTCCTCTTTTTCTCCTTTTTCTACTTTTTCTACTTTTTCTATTTCTTTTTATCTAATTGTTCTTCTTGTTCTTCTTTTCTTCTTCTTCTTCTTTTTTCTCTTTTCTGTTTTCTTCTTCATTTTCTTCTTCTTTTTCATCTTGTTTAGCGAGCCACTACGACCAGAACCATTGCCTTTTGACTTTAATTCTTGACTAGTTCCAACTCTTAATGATTCGTCATCGCATCACATACATTCTCATAGGCCCGAATTCGACAAAGTTTATGTGCGTCGATGACGCGTTTCGATGCATTTCAGACCAAGGTTCAGACAAACCTCGGTCTAAAACGCGTCAAAACGCGTCATATGACGCACATAAACCTAGGTTTGTCTACACACCTCCTTTGTGAATTCGGGCCTAATGTCTGTGATTTGAGAATAAAATATGCTATCAACATAAATATACAATATGTACAAGTATTGGTACAATTAAAAAAAGAATTTGTTTATATGATTATAATTGCTTTAATAACAATGCAAACTTGATGACTGAAATTGTCGAATACAGACTGTTGCGCATAACGTTGGAATAATTGTTTAACCTCTTTTAATGAAGTGATTGTGAGAATATCATTTATTCTTAAAAGATAAAGTTATATACTTCTCATAACTTCATTAATGAAATGAAATAACTAACTGGGAGGGGGGCATTAGGACACGTGGAATGACACTGCTAGAGTGTACTAGGGTGGCAAAAAACAGAAATGTGTTATGAGATGATGAAACGTATCCTAATCAAATGATTTGTTGAGAGCGTACACGTGACCAGGTATTTATTTTTGCCTAACACGTAATTTTACTAATGACCGGTCATTAGTATAATCGTGTTATAAAACATCATTTTATAAAACAAATAAAACATCATTTTATAAAACAAATAAAACATCATTTTATAAAACAATTAATACACATCATTTTGTTCGGGCATTAATACAATTTCACACTCTCGGTACCTTCGAAACAGTCCAAAAACCCTCGGCTATCGCCTCGGGCGCGTTTGACTGTTCTAAAGATACCTTGTGGGTAATTCCTGCAATGTATTATGTATTATGTATTCCTGCTGTGTATTATTTGTATAACGATCAACCTCCGAGCTGGGCGAAGATACCTTGATAAATAGAAAGAGTCACAGAGATCGATCATTCAAGTTCGGAGAACATTTATCTTTGAAGAATAAATCATATTTTCATAATCATTTCATGACAAGAGGTACGAACAAATTATTCCGACTTTACAGGCAACAATGAGAGATTTCAAGTTGGGTGTTAGTGTTAGTGTTAGTGTTTAGAGCAGTCAAGAGCTCTTAAATCGAGCGAAAAATTTGCTCATGAAATTAAGAGCCCGATACCGATATCAAAATCGATAGCTTAACACCAGCTGTGACGTCTCCACATACTTGATTTCACGACGATGATTTAAAAATAGTACATCAAAACTAAAGATATCATGAAAAGTACAGAATAAATTTACACCTATTTCTCTGGTCTTATAAAATAACAAATTTTACACAAAATAATATATGAATTACCCATTTCACATCTTTTTTTTGATCGTCAGACAATAAATTGGCGTCGTTCGTGCGTTGACTGTGTGCGGGTACAACAATTACACCGAACTGGAAATCAACATTTGCTTAATCCCTAGGGGCTAGTGTTAGTGAATAGGACATTTGTACGTACAAAATTAACACCAGCCACAAAGGTCGGTTCAGCAGATGACAATTTTGCAAAATCGATAACACTAACTACCGGAAGTTGACGATATTCAAAGGTCAAAGCCTTAACACCAGCTGATTTCCATTTCGGTGTTTAGGCTGGTGTTAGTGTTTATTAAACACTAACACCAGCCTTAAACACCCAACTTGAAATCACTCATTGTATGTGCTTTTCAAGTGTATATAAATTCATTTTTCAGTAATTATTGTATGTACATGTATAGCTGTAAGAATACATATTGTGCTTTCAAGATGGGACCGAATATTTTGTTTTATATACATCATCATAACACCTATAGGATGATGATAAACAATATACATTATAAAAGTATATAAAAGTATATAAAAAGTACGTAAGAAGAAGGAAAAAAGTGTATATACAGCCAAGATAAAACTTAAGGTGAACATTAGATTTCTAGTGCACATGAGGCTATATTAAATGTAACAGCATGAACACAACTCCTTTTTTTTTAAATCAACCTTAGGCAAAATCAATGGCCTCGTCCGTCATCTTTTGGAATGTAAGAATTATTGAATGAATCACCATGATATATTAAGCAATCTGAACATGATTTCTACCGGGCTTACAAAAGGGTATTGAAATTGTCAAAATTTGGTTGCTTTTTCGAAAGTAGTTAAATAAATGTTAAATAAACACTATTGCAGTAATCATAGCAGTCGAATTATAATCAATGTACTGTGCTTATACATAATTTAATATAATATGATATATATGTAATATACAATAGTATTTCTAATCTTTCGAGATCTTTGATTACTAGCAATTAAACTGTGAATACACAAGGCGGTTGTCGTGAGCAAAAGCTTACGTCCTCGTAATAAACGTTTGTGCACTGTCTACTAAGACCACATTACGATTTTATCATCAAGTTATATTTACAATCGCGATTAAATCGAAAGCTTTGCATTCAAGTAATTTTATACAAATAAAGCATTTGAGATGGGCTTACCATTACCAGCCGTGCTTTTCAATACAACCTTCATTTCACAGCTGACATAGAAATAGAAGTACCTTCAATAATGTTCAACCTGTAAATCTGTTACAAATATTGAAATGTTTATAATATTGTTTCCAGATGTAATACCCTTAATTTTTTATATCATTCATTTTCTGTATACATTCGATCATGTTAAATAAATAAATTATAATTTAAATAACAACATAACAAAATCTGCACTTATTCCATTGTGTAACATTATAATATTCTTACAGGTTCATGCGTAATAATGCGTATACCATCCTTACAAATAAACGTGTTTAAAAAACATCAAAAATACTAAGAAATGGATGAAATTATTGCGAATTTTAGCATATCCCTCACGATGAGCAGAAACTATTTTCAATGGATCCTCTTCATTGCCTGTATGAAAGAAAAAGGCAGAGAGAAATCAAGCAATTAATTCACAATACACAATGAACAAAGAATGCTTGAGCATGATCGTTTTAAAATGTAAATAGCGGTATAAGTCCTCACTATCCCCAGAGAAAAACTCTCATTTCATTTCACTTCAATTGAGAGTGCGTGGAGAAAAAAAATCATATATTTCTAATCACTTCATTGAAAATGCATGGGTAAACAAATTCATTTCATTTCACTTCATTGAGAATGCATATTTTTAAAAACGCTTGTTATCTTTGAAAAAACCTTTATTTTAGATCAAAATTATGAGATAGCTGTGTTAGGTGTGAGGGCCGATGGATTTATTTTGAGAAGTGGGGCGTAGATCATTTTTGTCTGTGAAAATATACATGTATGTTACGCTAATAACACTCTGAAAGTGGATAGACAATTTTGAGACGCCTTAATTGGAATTATCAGCGACAATTATTTTCAGAGTGGGATTGTTGAGTGGATCGGAATTATGGGATAGCTATGAAGGATAGATATTAATATCATCGATCATTACGTGTCATTTTAATGCACGCTATGACAGAAACAAGGTGGTATTAAGAGGCATGATACATTACACAAAAATAAAAGAGCTACCGTTAATCTCGTGAAGGTTGGTGATACAGTGTACTTTTAAAGGTTCATGAACAAAACAAAAATCCATCACCAGTGAGTTCATAAATCCGAAATGTTATAACAATTAAATTATGAACATTTATTCCATTACTTTGAAGGTTTATCCTCCAAAAATTTCAATATTTTACCTTTTTAGTGCATGCCCCACTAATTCACCTACCCGGAAAAAAAGGAAGGGAGGACTGTATTGGTACGTAATTATGTAGTACATATAGTAAGTGGGCGTTTAAGACAAACGAATATAGAATATTGAGTTAGCTAATACCTGCTATATGAGATTAATATAAGATTTTACAAAATAAGCATAGAGTGTGGCATTAAAGGTACTGTGTCCCATTTGCAGGCCCCAAAAATGAAAAGGTTAAATTCCAACGGAATAAAAATACTAATTTAGAACTTCCCTAAAAAAGGGGGGCTTGAAAATGTCTTTAAGTGGGGGAAATGACGACTATTAGTTGTCGAATCGACTAAAGAGCTTTAGAGCCAGTAAGTTATAGTCTGATTTTCAGACCATTGTACCGAATGGTTGTATGTTTTATGCTGCGCAAAGATTCATTCAGTTTAATTTTGGCAATTACAAGAAGTGGGTTATTGATGTAGACAAAATGCTCATGTACCCTTTACAGCTCATTTCATGTATGTAAGAAGAAAAAAGCCAGCCAGTCACTCAATAGTGTCTGACATTGGAGTCTAGCGAGTAAACGGGTTTCCTTGCATAATTTGAATATTAGGACACTGCTAACGTTTAAATTTCACAGATAGGACATACATAACATATTCATAATTCCTGCAAAGTTCTACAGCATTTGATGTTGGCTGCAAAAGGGACATAGTATCTTTAAAAAGGAGAAAATGTGTTTTTCATATTGCAAAGGGGATGATTATTTCATGAACAGGGATAATTTGTCTTTTGTATGTGTATCTATTCACAATTCAGTATAAATCAAATATGTACGTGAATGCATCAAAGGTTTGAAAAACCCGTTAAGGGCTGCATCTTCAATTTTAAAAATAAAGTTATAGTAAACAAATATAACAAGATACGTGATCGTAAAAACTAAATCGGAAACAAAGAAATACATCAATAAAATATTTTAAAAGGTAAAATGAATATGAAATGGATGCAAGCTTGACGAAAAGCGTACATAACCCATGAATTGAATGAGAAATATTTTAATTTGATTGAATCAAACGCCAATTTGAATTTACAAATCACGAATGTGAACTTTAGAATAGCCAGTCTGGGACAAATTTAACTTCGTTTGAATGGATTGAAAAAGTTGTGAAATTGGCCAGGAAAACCTATACTTTGTCTTCTCTTCTGTGTTTTTTTTTTTTTTTGAAGTCGCATGTACAATTATTTTTCTTGAAACTTGAACCACACAGCTATTATTCGTTAAGTAAAAATGAGTCACTCTCTTATGTATCACACGAACATTGCTTTCTCTAGTACCTGATGTCGAATGCACGTTGGTTAAATTTATGAAATTAAATTAAATAAAATAAAGATGCAATACAAAGATATAAAATTAAATAAAACGAAATTGATTTAAATTTATGAAATTAAATTATATCAAATATAAATGAAAAACAAAGATATAGAATTAAATATAACGAAATTGATTGAAATGAAATAGCATTAAATGAAACCTAATGGAATGAAATGAAATTAAATAACATGAAACAGAATTTTAGGAAATAAAATTAGATGACAAATGAAATTAAATGAATTGAAATGGAATGGAATGGAAAGGAATGGAACGACATAAAATGAAAAAAGTATGGAATGTAATGAAATGAAATGAAATGTAATAAATTGACATGAGATGGCTACGTACGCAGCTGGTAATGGTTCACCAACCATGCTTGGACCACTGCCACTTATGGAATGCACGCCTACACCTATGTCGACAAGATACGGTGAGTTATGACGAGAATAATCAAAATACATAGATACCGCTATGATTTATAGAAAAAACAGTGATCATCACCCCCCCCCCCCTCCTCCGTCCAAGTTTGTTTAACTTTGATTGAATGATTGGATATAATTCATTCACTGATTCATTGATTCAATCATTATTCAAAACACGATAAGAAAAAAGTTCAGCAAATAGGCTGGAATCGTCAAACAGATACAATTGAATATTAAATACAAACAGGGATATATCATATAAGCGTATTATTTTACAGTGCATTGGTATTTGATGTATTGATGCCCATTATTTATTTGTGCTACTCGACACTCTTGCCAAAGATGTGACTGTGCCCGGCGCCCAGGGCAAATAAAAGGTTGATTTACATGTATGTCTTCTAGTATTAACAAATCACCAACCAAACTCTTTGACATCGTTTGCATTTAAGAACTTGCGGTCGCAGGTAGATAGTGGACCAAAAACTATTTTCAGTCTAGCTACATAGCTAGGTATCATCATTATTAATATTAGTAGGAATAAGAGTAGTACTAGTAGAAGTAATAGTAAAATTGTTATTATCATCATCATTATTATGTTATGAGTTATATGGATGAGAACATACCAGTTTGTGTCGTATTGATTGTTGATTTCGTAACATCTCTGCCCCTAGTGGAGTTGGTGCTCTAAAATAAACCAAGAGAAGCAGATCATTGGGTGTATCCATGTAATCATAATACAAAATAACAATACAAATAATAAAAGTAATAGCTACATTGCGCATTTATCCATCCAAGGGGATGCTCAAGGAGACTGCAAAGTACTATTATCACCCTAGCTTGTGCCAAGCTGTAAGAAGGTGCATGTATTATTTTTGTGAAAGATTGAATTGAATTGGTTATTCAAAGAAATATGCAGCCCTCAAGCTGAAACTTGTTGTTTTACCATTAATATGAACAAATACAGACCATAATACGTTTTATTTCAAAATTGAGACATAAAAGACTAAAACATAATTGAAACATAAACAGTTATAAATTCATATAAACTATTGACAATGTCAAGAATTTGAAAATAAATAGTGAGAATTTTGACATTCTCCAAGATTTAAATATTTATTAGATGACAGTGTCAAATGAGTACTGTTGAGCAATGTAATAAATAAAATCGTTGAGAATGTAGGTTGGTTTAGAATGTACATTACCAAACGCAGATTACCAAGATAAATAATGGGAATCCAACCACTTTATTTTAAAAAGAGGGTAATAATGTATGTCCAAAAATAATTTAGCACGTTAACATGAATTGAGATAAAATGTGTTTTTTTGTTCATAACTGTAAAATTAATTAACAATGTTGATACATATTTAAAGAGGTAACGAGGTTTGTTTGTTTTTTTTTTGTTTTTTTTTACTTCTTCTCTTCATGAATGTTGGGACACTTCTTCTCTTCATGAATGTTGGGACAATATGATTTATTCTTGATAGAAATCTTCTTCGAACTTTATTAATCAATTGAAAAGGTCATAGAAATAGATCAATAATATCCTAAGGAAACTTTGTCTTTCACTGGTATAAATTTAGAAATGAATATAAAAAGATAAATCATCAAAACAAGTTACAATACTGGTTAAAAGTCAGAATACAGATGGAATCATATTAAGTTTTAAGTAGGAAGATAACATTAATGTAATACAAATAGCATATATTATTAGTGAGACGACAAGAAAATTAACGCTTATTTACCCTAGCCGAATTCTCCCCGACCGATGAGGTATTGAACGGCAAGATACGACTCTTGCGCAGGCGCAGTGCAGACCGGATCTGTATGAAAGTAAGCAAGGAAATGATGATGATGGTAATGATAAAAAAAGAACAAGAAGAAGACATATCCGAAGAATTGGCTTAGGAAACCCCCCCCCCCCCCGAGGTAAATTACCGCCGAAAAAAATGTTAAAACAGACTTATTATCAGGGTGGACTACCCCTTTAATGAATAGAGGGTAATTTTCTGGGGGTGTAATTGTCCTCGGGTGTGGTTTTCCTTTTTGTCCTAGGGGGGGGGGTGGGCTACTGCTGTCTATGGGGGTAGTTTTCCTAGGGGTAATTTTCTGGGGGTCGATTGTCAAGAGAGTAATTGCCCTGATACGACAATTGACATTGTTTCCCCTACATTAAAAAAAAATAACATCGTTTTTATACAGTCAATTCAAACTTTTTTGGTTTCCTTTCTTCATTCAAATTTTACTGAGGAGTATTTCTACGCTTAAACTTATAATCACTTTAATATTCACCGACGCAACACTTTCATAACTCTCACTCAGCGATTACACAAATTAAAACAAATGAAAAGATAGCCACTCGGCGATAATGAAAACCCTTCAGAACATTATTTGGAAATGAGGGTGTTTCGTGTTGTGCAAAGGTGTGAGTGGATTGTGGGTGACGGTAGGAGTGAGGGTTATCATGATCTTTTGGGTGTTCCGGGGGACGGTGGTAGGGTGTGTGTTTCCTTCGGGTCATTTTTACACGAATTCCTTACCCCCACTCTTCGACCTTTTTTCCTTCCTTTCTTTTCTTTTCTTCCTTCTTCTTTCCTTTCATTTGAAATATTAACTTTTCTCTTTAGATCTATTAACAAATGGGAAGTGCAATTGTGACCATATTTTTCCTGCATCAAAACGGTTTTCCATTCTCGAATACTTTGCTAAATTACGTATTTTTATATAATTGTTTAATATGAGGATTTTTTTTTTTTTTTTTTTTTTTTAAAGAAATCGAAGAAATTCAATGATCTCACCTCGGCGTTGATTAGGATCTGCATGATAAAGATGAGCACACCTTGGAATGCGTTGGAGATGGCAAAGACATAACTAAAGATGACTGATGTATTAACTAACACACCTGTCAGCCAGGTCACACCGAGAATGGGTAGAAGTACAATCATCGCCTTTAAGGTTGACCTAAAAATATAAATTTGATTTATCAGTCTGACACAACTGAAAAGAAACGGCTGAACGGAAAATACTTCGAAAACAGTGGATAACGACTTGTGTATATTATAGTGAAATTTTCAAGTAATCATGCATAATTTATTATTCGGAGCTGTTTGGATCAAAAGATAAAGGGAAATGTCAATAAAAGCGGACGTTAAATTGCAATGGATTAGCAAGTACTCTTCAAAAATAACTAATTTATCATGATTTTTCAGCAATCATGCATAATTTATAATTCAGTACATTTTGGATCAAAAGATAACTGATGTCAGTAAAAGCAGACATTAAATTGCAATGGATTAGCAAGTAATCTTCAAAAAAAACTAATTTATCATGATTTTCCAGCAATCATGTATTATTTATAATTCAGAGCATTATGGATCAAAAAAAATTGTTTAATGTCAGTAAAAGTGGACAATAAATTGCAATGGGTTATCAAGTACTCTTCAAAAATAACTATTTAGGAAAAGAAATGTTTACTCACTTGATCTTTTCTTTATCTGTCTTATTCTGGAACACCTTCACTGATCTGAGAACCTTCACAGTTAATATCATTACAACACAATTCATCTGTAGAGGTAAAAAAAAAAAAAAAAAAAAAAAAACATTAAACAAAAACATACAAACATTCATATTTCAAGTGCAATCCTAGTGTTACCTATTTTAATAATTAATTCAGTACGGTGATTTCTTGAAAGTTATCATCATTTATTTATACAAGGAAAAATGAATGAAAGAATGGAACTTAGTTTTCTCATTAAAAATAGCGGTATTTGATTTCCCTTTTCATTCCATTTCATTCCATTCCAAAGTTGATTTTAAAAATAGTAACAAATCCCCCCCCCCAAAAAAAAAAAGAAATTATGATTTGGATGCAAGGGGGTATGAATACTCTTCCAGAAATTAAGGAAAAAGTATTAGCTATATTAAATAGCTTTTGTATCATTCTTTGTGCATCGTTCTACCTTTTCAATATTTGAGTTACGTTGCTTCTTTAAGCGTGATCATGCTTACTAGATTTTAGAATTAAGTATTATAATTCTATAATATTGCAAGAAATCAAATAAATATAAATAAGTCTTCATAAAATCATGTATGAAATCATGGTTTTATTTACCAATGCAATGATGAGAGCTGGAACCACAAATATCCAAATTCCTCCATTGTCTCTGTTCAACCAACAGCTACAAGTTATGAAGCAGATTAAAGAGCAACTCATTTAAACATTTTATTTTCAGAATATCCAGAATATATAATGTTTGAACTTCCAAAATACTTCCTACACGAAGCGGATGATATAAGGGTCTTATTTCACTCTCTCTTTCTTTTCTCCCTCTTAGTATTCGTGAAAGATATACATGTATATGTAAAGTACAATACCAAAAAATGGAGCGCCCGTTGCGAAGCATGTTACAAAAGATAACACGTGTTTGTTTGTACGATATATAGATTTATTACAATAAACAGTTCTATATCTATCATTTTTACATTTTCTTAAGTCGAAAATAATGATGTTTGACCTCATCCGTCGTTTTCGGTAAAAAAAAATCTTTCAACTGAGGCCTTGTTTATTATGTATAAACCATGGAGTTTAAAGTCATGCATAAACTGTTATTTCCTTAATTAAGCTTCACAGTCACCCGTTTCCATGAGAAAATCTGTTGAATTTCCAATTAAATTAAATGTATGTATCGGTCCCCCTGGCAGCGGTCAAACTGTGACTCCGCCAAAAAACTACCCCTGCTTTCCTTGAATGATGTTCTTTCATTATGGGGTGAGAGCGGGGGACACAGTGCATTACATAAGACATCTCGTACATGAAAGTGAAGTCCACTCTTCGTGATTGACGACACCTGGGAGGGGGGGGGGGGGCGGCGTTTCACGAAATTTGACAAATGAAAGTTTTTGTATAAGCTACTGAAATCCTTGCTTTTGATCAGTTATCAGCAGATTTGTCACTAATTTTTGTCAATTGTCATTGAAAAGAGGCTTTTTTAAACGGGTCTCAGATATAGTTGGAAACCCGAATGATGTAAAAGTTCGCATGAGAACTGACTACTATTAACTACTTTAAAGTGGTCAACTTACATGCCTTCCATGCCGTAAAAGTTAATATTTATTGCAGCAGTGGCACCAACAATAACACCTGGTACACCTAGAAGTGAATATGAAAGACAGAATTTTTGTTTTAATATGCCTAAAGTAACATCTCTCAAGGAGACCAGAAAAAAGGATAAAAGGTCGAAAAGGGAAATAAGAAATAATTTAAAGAGAGAAATGTTATAAACGAGTGAACGGTGGTAATCCAATATTTGCTTCTATTGCTCTATTTTTTATTCCGTAGAATATATTTAAGTTAAGGACTGGCTGAAGGTTACAGGTAGTGTCACAGGAGCTTCGGTCATACAACAAGGGAAGATATAAAAGAAAAGTAAAAGCGATGAAAGTTGGCTTGAAAATGGTAAAATCATATCCTGAATTCGCGCGCAAAACACTTGAAATTCCCGAGTGCGAATGTGAGCCCCCCCCCCCCCCCCCCCTCCCACATCCTTTGGTGATTAAGTAATTGAGACAATGGATCTGTGTAACATGGATTTTTTAGTGTACTTGTAAGAAAATTGAAACCCCACACGCGCACACACATACAAACCCACACAGCCACATGGGCCCACGTCGTCCACTGAAAAGGAATAGGGTACTTGAAGGCTATGAAAAATCATTGCCCTAGACAGGCTTTTGTAGGCCTACACAAATGGCTCCTTGAACGCACACACCCACACACACACACACACACACACTTTTTTTTTTTTATACTATTTTGTTTTATTTCTCCAAATGTGTAATAAAAACCATAACATACAATTGAATAAAATAAACGTGTTCAATATTGATGCTTTTACATAAACATAATTAAACACAAACTTATTTGCAGTATATATAACTTAGCAACAAAGTAAACGTATACGTACCTAAACATAATATGTCAATTGTAAATGTTATTCACTTATATATAAAAAAAAAAAAGCTTTAACAAATCTGGAGGTTATTTTACTGGAACAATCCTGCCCCTCCCTGCCCCCCTCCATCACACAAACATACTCACCCATCCACCTACCCCCCCCCCCCTCCCCCCACACACGCACACTACTCACTCAGTGGATGTCTGCTAACATTCTCAACTCAAGAAAAATATACTAAATAAGTTATCCAGGCCGCAAATTAGAGTTACCCTTTTAACAGGCTCACCTTTTAACACACACGCACCAACTCAGTTACCCACACACGCAACAACAAACGTAGACATTCCCGAGAACGAGTGTGAACTCACCCCATCCAACAATGATGAAGTATTTGAGAGGGATGATTCCTTTGTGTAACAAGCTGGTCTTGCTATACATGTACACTCCTTGAACAAACATCCAGAAGATGACAGCGAGGAAGAAAAAATGGAGGAGTGCGGCCACCACTTTGCAAGCCACCTGTTCAACAAGATGTGTAAATAAGTAATACTCGAATCGAAGTAGGTGCAAATTGACAAAATATGGTTTACTACGGTTTCTACAGCCTACGAGACCGACAATCAGCTAGACCGACATTATCGGTCTCATGGACCTTCTGAAAACTGTTTGGAAAGTCCACTAGACAGACAGCCAACAATGGCGACAGCTAATACAAGACCGACAGCCCACTAGCCCGGCAATATGGACCTTCTGACAATTTGTTGGCAGGTTCATTAAAACGCCCCGCAAAACTGGCAGTTTTCTATCTTCACATAATATATTTATTTCTCTTGTCGGCGTTGTGGGCTGCCGAACTTTCATTTGTGCTACTTGTGAATTTCTTTATTTTGTTGGTCACGTGGGCTTCTGGTCCAGTATCGTTTTTTTAAATGTCGGTCTCCCGGGATGACCACCTAAGATCATGACAAGACTTGGTTTTAGTTATACTAAGGAGATCAGAGGCCTCAAATCACCTGGTTAATCCTTCCATCTCTGTTTTTGTTGAAAAATTAGTGATGATAATTATCTATTTTTCGTTATGTGACTTCTTCTAAGAAACCCCGATGATGCTTGATTTAAAAGAACGTCGCTATTCTCTCTCTCTCTCTCTCTCTCTTCCGTTAAAGGTACTATGTCCCATTTGCAGGCCAAAAAAACGAAATAAGTTAAATTCCATCGGCATTTGAAAAACAATACTAATTTAGAACTTCCCTCAAAATGAAAGGGCTTGAAAATGGCTTTTAGTAGGAAAATAACGATCATTAGTTGTCGAATCGACTTAAGTGATTGTCATCACCTAAGTAGTAGTCTGATTTTCAGACCCTTTTACCGAATGGTAGTACACTTTTTGCTGCACAAAGATTCAATCGGTTTAATTTTGGCCATTACAAGTAGTGGGTTATTGATGTAGACAAATGATCATGTAGACAAATGATCATGTACCTGTTACAGCTCATTTTATGTATGTTACTACCAAAGAAAAAAAGATGTCAGTCAGTCACTCAATAGTGTCTGACAGGACAGTCTAGACTTAAATGGGTTTCCTTGCATAATGTGAGAGGAAGCTGCTAATGTTTAAATTTCACAGATAGGACATACATGACATTTTTTTTATTCCTGCAAAGTTTTACAGAATTTGATGTTGGCTGCAAAAGGGACATAGTATCTTTAGAAGGCTTTAACACGGTCCGACGCTTAGGGAAAAAATAAATGCCATCCACAACGAATGCAAACATAAAATACTGATTGGAAGATGTTCATCTGTTCATGTGGATATCGACAAACTTCAAAATGATAACATTGAAATACACAAATAGTTGACAGAGAATGCATTTTTTGTTAATTGTATCATGGCCAGAGATATAGCTTATTTTTTCACTTTTGCCTTTGCTACTCTGGTTTATAAATGTTTTTTTAATGTAAAATGAAGGAAATACATTTTTCTCTCATTATGTCATTCATTTGTTGATGTTGGATTAGGAGAACTCTTCATTGTTTTGTGGTAAAACATACTTTGTTGCTTGAAGCATTCTCGACCAAAGAGATGAACAAACTTTGAGCAAGTAACATGGCGACACACTGATTGATCAGGATCCGAACACGAATTGTCTTCAATCTGAAATTAAAACCAAAGTGAAATATCAGATCGGGACAAAATATCACGATTTACAGGTTGATTTTCCACAGTTTTCAAAAATTTATAAAAAAAAAAAATATATGTATATATATATATATATATACATATATGTATATCGAAAAGAGAAGAAAAAAAGACACTCCTTCGTCGGTTGATGGGATTTTGACAAGAAAGCAATGAAACATGGAGAATTTTGGCTCTAAGCCTTTGTCAAGTTACGCCAATTATTTATCAAAAACATGTTCCGGACAAAAAATAACAAAACTACATGTATGAAGAGCAACGCATCTTACCTAGTAACGCTGAGAACAATGAGTGAAAAGATGAGTGCAATAATTGATAGACCACAACCAATATAGGAGATCACATCCAAAGCAAACTCATTGCCAGGGGAAATCTGAAAATTGGATTATCAAAATAATAAAGAACGAAAATTATATTTCAATGATCATGACACTTTTTAACCGCTTCTATCAATATAACATTTATCATGAATTGTATTTTCGCTATTCTTAATCAAAATTCGAAAAATCAAAATATGATTATGTACGTTCCAGCTTTAAGGATGAAGTTGAGTTCTGGTCATGCGATTGCATTGTGAAAGAAACGGTGTGGAATCGACCAGAAAAGGTTGATCATCTAGCATATTAGAATTTGTGTGTATTGCAAGGTTCTGGAATCATCAAAATGATAAGAAATTTGGCCAAGTTTTGGTACAGTTACAAACACTGTACACAGAAAGATGTATATGGGAGAACACGAACACGTGGTGTAAAAATCCTACCCTGGATTTTTACGATGTTACATGACATACTTAGAATATAAAGGCATTTGAAGAGCCATGCTTTTCAGGGAACATGCCTTATCTGCTGTTCTTACACACTTGCATAATAAGAATGATAACGCTCACAAATTATTTTTCACCTCTTCCCAGAACTCAACCTTCTCTTTAACACGATTGCAAAAAAGTTGGAAAAATCAACTCAAGAGCAATTTCAAAACCCTTTTTCGGATTACGTAATCGTCATTGTAATGTTCGCATGTTCCAAAAGTTGATGGACAAGGCTATCGAAATTGATAAAATTTGTTTTTTACGACGGTGTTAACTTAAAATATTTCTAGATTTTGCTTTGCTTCAAAATATTCGCCGAGAGTGAGAGGCGGACTAGAATGGTACATTTTGGAAGCTTGTTTTGACTAGGCCGTCAGTATTTTTGCACTCAGGGCTGGTGAGGTTGATTTGTGTAATAAAAGGACCTCTAGATCATTGGTAACCTTTGAAATTCACTTTTTGTCAAAGTAACCTACTGCACAACATATTATACTCACCGATACATCTGTGACTGCCATGAGAATAGCGAAGCTGGTCATGTGATTACACGAACACGTTGTTGATTGGTCATTGCTCTGGCTTGGTACCCGGATGCACCCCTCGTTTGAAAAGCTCTTCCTGCCCGATCAAATAAAACAAAAGGGTATAGTATGATATGTCTTCTTCTAGTTCTTGCTTTTCCATTTCTTCACATCTTATCCTTCTTCGTATGCTTCTGTTTCTTCTTCTTCTTCTTTGTCGTCGTCGCCTTTCTTCTTCTTCTTCTTCTTCTTCCTCTACTTCTTCTTATTCTTCTTCTTCTTCTTCTTCTTCTTCTTATTCTTCTTATTCTCTGTCTTCTCCTTCTTCTTCTCCGTTGTCGTCGTCGTCTTTTCCTTTTCTACTTTTCCTTCTTCTTCTTCTTCTCATTCTTCTTTTCTCCTGCTTTTTTCTCTTGCTTTTCCCACAATGTCTTTATCAACAACATTTTATTATTTTTAAGAATCAAGAATGACATAATTTGTCTCACACTTTCTATTGAATAAGGGGTAAAGCACTATGGAACAAAGGTTACTTTGTAAGAGCGCTTTACAAGTGTAAATATTGTATTGTATATACCCACATTCTGCTTCCCAAATATGTTTGACTGCAGTAAGGTACTAATTTCATCGTCTTTGCACCAACATTCTGTTTTTACAAAATCTTCATCTACAGGATGGACATTCCCCGCCCCTTTTTGCACGTTGATTTAATTAATTGTTTGTTCAAAGCGTTAACGTTGTGTTAAAGTATGCATGTATGTGTTACTGCCATTCTGGCTTCAAACAGACGCATGAAAGTCTTAAGCAACACGCTATAATTATGTGAATATTCTCTTACTTACAAGGCAGGTTCGTAGAATGAACATACGAACGATGCATTCTCGGGCTTGGTCGTCTGCAAATAAAAAGATAACACGACGGTTTAATCGTCAACAAACGGGTATTACGACTGAAGTCTGTCAACCTGACGCCATGTTTGAAGGTGAATTACCATGCATACTGTACAACACAAATAACACATTTTTGCGATATTCATAAATGATGGGTAATACATTTGTCATCATTAAATAGCATACAAAGCGTATTAGCATATTGAATTAAAATAATATTAGACCTTAAAAATTACAAGTAAATATAGTAAATAATAAAGGGAGGTACTATTTCCAACTATTTTAGACAATATGATTTTTGGTTTGTAAAATGTTACTTGTGTAAGGAACATAATTTAGATCAAACAAAGGCACCGCACCTAAGGCTGATTTTCCTTGTTCATATTAACACAATAATTAAAAAGACATGATGCGAAGTTACGAACATCCGGATGATGGGGTATAGTGAAAGTGATATTCTCCTCCAGTGACGTCACATCGAACCCAGTCGTTTGAAGATTGAGCACCTGTGACGTCATATTGCTTTTTATCGACGTCCTAGAAAGAAAACAATTGATAGCAGTTTGCTGATTTGAGGCACTTTATTATTGTGGTGTGACTATTTTATTTGGGTCTCGGGTTACAATACAACCAGTAAAACAAATACATGGTGATTGAATAATCCAGGAATAGTATTTCCAAGATATTTATGTTGGCCTCTGACTGGCGTTGCTCATATGAACAACAAAAAAACTATTAACGTCCAGAGACGCCTACACACCAACGGTAGTCACCAGGCAGAATCATTGATTAGCATTGATTAGGAGAGATTGGCCGAACCCGGTTCAATATGGCGAATATTGCTTTGTTTGGCAAACACAAAACAAAAGAATAGACGCCATGTAACCAACTGAGGTAAGATAGCCAAACTAAACTATGTATAGATGTCTCTTGTAGTCGCCAAAGTACAGAGTCCTCATCAGGGACTTTTAGATTTGCCGAGCAACAACGTGGATTGCTACGATCGACGTCCTTTTTATGCACTGCCTTGAATGGACGTCACACGTATCAGTCAGAGGCGGTTCTCCCGGGGGGCAGGGGGGGCACAGTGCCCCCCCCCCCCCACTTTTTCAGATACCCCAACAGTGCCCCTTTTTACATAGGAAAAGTGCCCCTTTTATTTTGTAAGAAGTGCCCCTTTTACATAGGAAAGGTGCCCCTTTTACTTTGACAAGTGCCCTTATTACTTAGTAAAAGGGCCCCTTCCCCCTTTTCACCTCTGACGAGTGCCCTTTTTATTTTTGACACGTGCCCCTTTTCCTTCGACATGTTCCCATTTTCCTTTGCAATAAGTGTCCATTTTCCATTCTCATAAATCTTGAAATTATCTTGAATAAGTGCCCTTTTTAATCTCTAGTAAGTGCCCCTTTTCACTTTTAATAGGTGCCCCCTTCACCTCTGATAATTGCCCTATTCAAAACTGAGAGGTGCTCCTTTTACTTTGACAACTTCCCCTTTTTTCCTTTGTAAGAAGTGCCCCTTCTCCTTTTAATAACTACCCCTTTTTTAAACTCGGATGAGCACACCTTTCATTTTAACATGTGCCTCTCTTATTTTCTAATAAGTGCCCCTTTTCCTTATGATAAGTGCCCCCATTAAAAAGAGAGAGCTCCTTCCCTTTCTCATAACTACCCCTTTCCCTTTCTAATAAGTGCCCCTTTTCCTTATGATAAGTGCCCCCATTGAAAAGAAAGAGCTCCTTCCCCTTCTCATAACTGCCCCTTTTAAAAATCTGAACGGTGTCCCCATTTTATTCAACAAAAGCACATTTTCCTTTATTATAAGTGCCCCTTTTACATTTTCATAAGTGACCCTTTTCATATCTGGTCAGTGCCCCTTTTCAACTCTGATAATTCCCCTTTTAATAATGATACGTGCCCCTTTTCCTTTCTAATAAGGGACCTATCCCCTTTTCACCTCTTATAAATGCCCCTATCAAAATCTGATGGGTGCCCCTTTTCCGTCAACAAATGCCTATTTCCCATTTTTGTAAACGCCTCTCTTTCATCACTGGTGAGTGCCTCTTTTCAGGTGAAAAAAATGCCTCATTTTCACCTCTTATAATTATCCTTTGTACTTTGACACGTGCTCCTTTTCTTTTCTAATAAGTGTATTATCCCTTTCGATAATTGTCCCCTTTTCATGTAATCATTATACGTGCCCCTTATTTAAAGCGACTAAGAGCAATTTCCCCCAAAGTTCGCTCGCTGCGCTCGCTCGCATTAAAAGATGATATAATTATGTTACTTATCAAAGGTCTTTTCAGTCTTCCGTTATGAGAATGTGCTTATAACCCCATCACGATTGGCTTTTTTCCTCTTTATAAGATGTAATTTTTCGCACTGCGACCTCACAGATCTTTAAAATTTTTCTCGCTCGCTTCGCTCGCTCGTAAATGCATATTCAGACATCACACCCAACTGTAAAGTATGATGCTTAAGCGATATCTTGAATGATGTATGAAGAGAAACAAATATTGAAATCATCCCTGATAATGTAATCACAATGTAGGGGTATATACCAATGTCTAAAAAATTGTATATTTTCGCTTTGAGATTTCCCACTGTAGGTGCCCTTTTTTTCCAGAAAGTGCCCTTTTTTGTTGGTGCCCTCCCCCCCCCCACTTTGGAAGTCGCTCGGCCGCCCCTGGTATCAGTCCACGCAAATCTAAAAGTCCCTATTATGAAAGTGATCCATGCGTCACCGGACATAAATATGAATAATTTAAACAGAGTAATGCATATGCATGACCAAGGAAATAAGAAATAAAAACTAGAAATGCAATCGTGTCACAACGATGTGCGTGCAATGACGCCATGTTTCTACGTGTCAAACCAAAGAGCTTCTCTCGCACTATCCAGAGCAATTTGTACGAAGTCTGTAGCTTCTGTGATATTGGAGATAGGTAGGGCGAAAGAAAGGCCTCAACAGTGAGCTTGATGGGATGGTACTGGTAGTGACTATGCCTACGAAGTTTGAAAGAAATTGGGATAGGGGAAAGAACCTAGAAAGGGCTCGCAAGCACTGCGTGCAAAAACCAATGGGATTTGGTGCATGTTCGTCATTGAAATCAAGATCGTTCTGTGGGTCAAAAGCGTGAACCCGATATGCCCCATAGACAATGCGTGTAATGCATGGGCGGAAAACGTACAGGATCTGTATTATGACCGGAGTTAAATTGTTTTTTCTCTCTCTCTTTATGTCTCTTAATGAGCCTTATTTGGTATCATTAGAAAGAAAATTTCATGGTTGTTATTGTAAACCACTTTTTTTTTCTATGATAATCTTATCGAAACACGTGATGTAAAATAGATTTATAGACAAAATGGCGTCTTAAATGGCCCCCTTGACTAATTTTAAAAATCCGGCCACGAGGTGCCCTGCGTATTGCATCTCGGAATGTCATTGCAAATTTTCAAGGAAAAAAAAGGATGTTTAGGGGGCGAAAAGTAGTCTGAAAAAATGACGTCATGGCCGATAAGTATTATAATCGGGCGGAATTCGTATAGTGACCCTTGTTCAAATGCGATTTACTCACAATTTTCTGTGTAAACATATACCATACTTGGTATCATTCGAAAGGGCACTTCATTGCGGTCAGTTTGACACCATTGTCATCTGCACGCAATGTACTGCACGCATTAAAGGCGCTATTACGTAATGCATAGCAAATTCATCATTTTTGGCGATAACTTTGCGCTGACGTTATTCAAATTTACCAAACTTGGCAGACAGTTGTCACGTATATGGATACATGTGTCTGCTAAGTTTCAACGACGTACGTATAAAGATCGCTATTTAAGAGCAAGTTTAAGTTATTTTGGAATTTTCTTGAAAATGGCGAATTTGGAGGGCATTTTTCTCAAAGTCATTCAGTGTTAGGGTATATAATTTTGTATATGGCTGGAAAGGACATATCTTCAAGTATCTAAATCCAAAAAAGGGTACGGAATTGCCAAGCCATTATGGAGATACGGCCACAGAAAGACAGCCAATTCCCAGAACTTTAGAGGGCGCTATTTATGTTTTGCAAAGCCATTGGAGCGTGAAATTTTGCATGGCTATGTGTAATTATGAGATAACGATACTGTGAGATTTAAATACAAAACGAAATGTATATAAGAAAGTTATGGCAGTTTTAGATTATTTAGGGGTCAATTTTTCAAGAACTTGATAAATTTTTGACGAAGTCGGTTTCAGATTTGAATTTTGAGTACGAAGATGGCATTTTGAAGGTCAGGTTAAACGTCGCAGATAAAAGAACATCTCTTAGACTATCTAGAGGAATTTGTTAGAAGTTTGTAGGATCTAGGATAGTGGAGATAGGAAAGAAGAAAGAAAGGCCTTAAAATGGACCAGAAACGGACAAAATGGTGCCTGGACGGTTATGCATGAGTGATTTCGAAAATCGAAAAAGTAGGTGACCTTGATGGGATGCTAGAGACTATGCCTATGAAATTTGAAATGAAAAGGACATGAGGAAAGCACCTTACTAGGAATAACAAACACTACGTGCAAAACGAATGGGATTTCCGGACGATAAGGAAAAGGATAAGTATATTAATGGGGCAGAATGTGAACGAAAACAAGGCAATGACGAAGGTTCGTCATTGCAACAAACCAGAGCTGGAGACAAAAACAGCCCAGTAGAATTTGTGTATATCATATACTTGTTATGTCGTGCTAGAGGACGTACTTGGAAATCAGTTTTGTTAAACTGAATGTACCTACCCTCTATTTTAAATAAAACTTGAATAAATAAATAAATAAATAAATAAAATACATGGATATTGAAACCGGATAATGTAGCGGGCAAATAGATGATGTAGAATACCGTAGCAAATGTTATACCATTTACAGATATTTAAATATCTATAATTTAATCTGGAGTGTATGGGTAAATTATCTTGGATTTTCCCATCTTCCACTGAATCCATGAAAGACTCATTATTTCGTTCAATTTCTTGATATTTACAAAATCTCATGGAAATTGTCTATCACGATTATTTTGATGCTCGCTACTTACTTATTCTTCCGAGCTAGTGTCTGGGGTAGAAATGACGCAGCAGATCCCTTCAAGAGCGCTATACTGACTCGAGATCCTAAAATGTGCAAAAGGTCCAAAGAAGAAGAGGAATGTGATTGTAAGGATGAACAACGAGAAGGAAATATTATAGTCTAAACTTGAAAGTTCACGACCAATATTATACAAATAATGAATGGTTATGAGTTCAATAGTGCGAATATTTTCATGAGTTGAAAGATTAACATTCTATTCAACGAGGCGTCAGCCGAGTTGAATAGAATTAACGTTAATCTTTCAACGAATGAAAATATTTGCACCATTGGACGAATGAAAAACATTCATTATTTGTTTTATACAACATCAAAGAAGATCTAATAGAACTTTAATAAACAAATTATGCTTTACTCCTTATATTAAAGATAAATTAAAGTTGGAGTCAAGCCTTAATTCTCGATTACATTCAGATTGCCTTAAGCTTCGCGTCAGATACACGCAGGGATACGCGCGCGCACGGCTGAGAGATACGCATTCTGCATATAACCAAAAATGCACGGCGCATATAACCAAAAATGCACGACCGTGCAATATAACATCTATTGAATATCATGTGACCAACAATCCTCCAATCAAATGACAAGGATCCACGTAGGTGTTGTATAAAACAAAATATCAGTTATGAATAATTATAAACACTATAATTCTACCTTTCCTTCCTCCGTGGTGACAGTTATTTCAAGATATTTATCTATTTATTTATTCATTTATTCTTCTTTTTTTCTAACAAATTATCAGGGTTGTTCCATTCAGTGCCACAGAGAGCTTGCTGTAAAAAAATACGACATAATTTTGTTTTCTTCTTTTAATCAAAAATCCTTGGTAATGAAAGCCTACCATTATATTTTTACCGTGTTTCAAACATTAAATCAATAATCATTCATTTATTGATTAATCAACTAATCGTAAATTAATTAATTATACATTTAAAGTGTTTGAAAGAAAATCGTTTAAGCTCATTGTAAATGAGACGTCATTTCCGTGACGCAGGACTGTGTCAGCAATTAACGCGGTCTCGTCACGTCATTAGGAGAGTGACGTTGAATAATAGTGAATGCTGAAAAAAACGACGCATGCATTTCTTGGAATTACGGGCGTATGCGCAAAAAGTATCTTTTTTAGACCAGAGTGGCGCAGGTAATAACGCAATCGAGATGACGCCCAGTGTGCAACGAGCAATAAGTATAGAAGAGAAGACTGTGTTCTAGAATAGGGCGAAATAATGTGTAACCTTTCTCGTTCTCTTGCATATTATTATGTATATCAGAAACGTCCCTGAACTCAAAGTGTGACGAGAAATAGCTCAAGTGTTTCGACCAAGCACCCATGCCAGATGTTTGTATAGTACCATTTCTGTGTGCAGTGCCCATACTCATAATTGGCAAGCCCTCCCAGTATAAACTTATTTTTATCTCCTACACAATCAACCATTTCCAATTGCTTCCACACAGTAACTTTCACGATGCAATCGCATAACCAGAAGTCATATCTATCTGTTTTATTGGAGTATAGATAAATGTAGTTTTGATAGATTAATGTTTTTACCCTGTTTCAAGTTTTTTGATGAGATGCGGACAGTTGTTCCATCGTCCCCGCTCCCTGTCTCATCGCTACGATAAATGAAGTCAGCTCCTGTTTCCGTTGGAGCCGTTGTGATTTCTGTCAGGTAAATAATATTCACAAAATTCTAGAATTATAAAGCGCTTATTATTGCATCGACGATGTCTCTTCGCGCTTTACAGATAATGGGTATGAAATTTGTAAGGCGCCAAATTCAAATGAAAATAAAATACTCAAGGCGCAGGTGTGCAAAAAAATGAAATCGCTTACTATAGCACTTGCATTATGAACAAAAAACAATGAGTGCAGTCATCAAATTCAGGCTTGCCCGCACATGTTAATGTGTACACACTCTCCACTCCCTGGAGAGCTGCATTCAAGCCAGGCGACATTTTACAGACGCTCACAATGTTCGCATCCTACCGGCTACCCATTTAACATTTGGGTGAAGAGTGGCAAATGTGAATTAATGTCTTAGTGTCGGGCTGGGATTCTAACCCTCAACCTCTAGGTTTAGATTTAAAACAACGAACCACTTTGCCACAACACTTTCATAGTATTGATAGGACTTTTGAGAAAGTTATATTTGTGTATATATTTTCTTTTATGGTATAAAGTCTGTCTTCTACGATTCATTTGTACTCCGGATAACATTTAGCATGACCTTTCATAAAATTATGCATGTAAGTAGTGCAAGTCGGCTAAAGCCGGGGTAAGAATATGATTGCAGGGCCCTCAGGGAGAACACTACTAGTGATGAGGCTACCTTGGATAAACTTGACATATATTATTATTATCATTGATATTGTTATTATCATTAGTATTATTGTTATTATCACCATCATCGTGGTTATTATTATTATCACTACTTCTACAACTACTATCACGTCTACAACTACTATTACTTCGACAACAACTACTAATGTTATTATTATTATTATTATTAATATCATTACTTTTTTTTTTGCCTCATCAGAGGATTTATTGATTATATATACATAGTTACATTTAAAGACACAATACTACAAATCAAATTAACATAATCACAAAAACATTATTATTGTCATAACAAAGAATTGAAATAAAGTTTCGCTGTGCAAAGCATTATTATCATTACTATTATTAATATTATTAATATTATTATCAATGTTGTTATTATTACCATTATTATTAATTATTCAAAGAGGATACCCATATATTCAAGCTTAAATTTCCTCCCAAAAATGTGAATTGCAGAAGTATAGTCTTATCATTATCATTATTGGTGCAATGGCACCGGCCCTTTTTTGTCCCTACCGATTTCGTCGGAGGTGAATTTATCGGATATTGTGACGTCATCAAGTAGTGCATTCTGCATGGCTTCAAGAGAACCCAGAATGTTGTATCCCACCTGCAGAAAATCAACCTCGCTGTCCATTGACCCCTCGGCCTAGGGAAACAGATGAAACGAAAGGTGATTATTGTAATAAGCTTACGGACAGAAGGATGATAATGAAAATAAGGAACACTATGTGGAGGTGGCGTGGTATAGTGATTAACTCACTTGACTCTCAATCCAAGAGTTGGGGGTTCGAGTCCCAGCCCGGTTCTAACTTCTGTCGTCACAGATGTAAATGGGTATCTGGCAATTGTTGTGGGGAATAATTGCACTTTTCCGCGGTAATATTAGTACCATTTGAGCTACTCTGGCTAGGGGGTGGAAAACCTTATGGTACCAACACTTCTGCAGAAAGTTGGTTTAAACAAACAAGAACCATTTTTCTTTGCCGACAAGGCTACCATTGTCTTCACAGTTATGAGCGTTGACAATACGGAGTATTGTTTAGTCGACAGAATGGGTAACGATTTTCGCACTAATATGCGCCCTCCCCTCCCCCTCCCCCAATCACCTCCCATTTTCCCATCATACACCTCCCACTGTTCCTGTGTTTGCTTACCTTCCTGACACTGATGTGGATGACCGTAGAAATCGCATCCAAAGAGCTCTGCCCAGGAATGAAGCAAAGGAAAATAGAATTAAAAGCTGTTTGTATACATTTTTTTATTTACACTGTAAAACATGAAATATTATTCATTCACCATTCAAAAGGGCCGAGAGGGACCACTCTTTCAAAATAATAACTGGATTCGTATAGCGCCTTTTGAAGAGAATACAAAGCGCTACCCCCTTAGTTTAAGGACAAATTAAGAATTGTAGGGGTGTGTTTTCATAATGTTCTTTGAGGAGGTCAAGTCAAATGCAGGGAGTATGTTCAATATGACTGGGGCAACGGATTGGAAGAATATTTAGTCACTAGTCAGACTGTTTTCGGGATTTTGGAATGAACAAGGAAGGCTGATGACGATCGAAGTGAATATCTTGTTATCTGTTGCTGAATGAAACAGAGATCAGATGTAAGAGTAAGTTCTATACGTAACCAATTAGTAGTGACCTGATGATGACTTATTTCAATCGCCCTCTTTCTCGATGTAACATCCCGGATTATGAAAGGAGCCTTAGCCTTTTGTTAGATGGGGTGGGTTTTTCCGTGCTCTAATAACGATAATGTAATAACTTAAAGAGACTGATCTTAAATCGCCTCAATTACTACGATTCGAGTTGCCCTTCATGTCTGCGATACAATGCAGGTATCATATATTAAACGTATCAGATTCTTAAATGAATTCTTATTTTTCACTCCCCAAGCCCTCCGTTCCTTCTTGCTCCCTCTCCTCCGTCCTTTCGCTATTCGATAAATGAAGAGTTTCATTCCAAAAGGAGCTAAATCCATGTTTGAAACTTCGGAGAAAAATGCCATTCTTTACCAGATTTTGTACAGGCGTCTATGGAAAAGTGATATTAGAAGCATTTTTTTCATAATTGCTCCAAAAATTTAAGTAAAGAATTTTGTTCAAAGACGGGTTCTAAAGTGAACAATGTTCTGATATCAATAACTCTATTTTCATCAAAAGTGGATTTAGCTCCTTTTGGAATCAAGCTCTTCAAATATGGATATGACCACCGTCCTCCCGGCTTACGTTGTTCCTTTGGTCTTCGCATCGGGTCGGCTGTCGCGTCACATGACCTTTCCTGAAAACGTGCCCCTTTATTCAAGAAATGTCAGGTAACTTAAGGGGCAAATAAGCCCACACCCCCTCCCCCCCCCCCCTCCCCTCCGTAGCTTTGTCACTCCTCCTCTTCTTCTTCTTCTTTTTCTTCTTCTTCTTCTTCTTCTTCTTCTTTTTTTTTTTCTTCTTATTATTATTTTTTTTCTTCTTCTTCTTCTTCTTTTTCTTCTTCTTCTTCTTCTTCTTCTTCTTCTTCTTCTTCTTCTTCTTATTCTTCTTCATCTTCTTCTTATTATTCTTCTTATTCTTCTTATTCTCCCGTTGCAAGTATATTCTACCGATGGAGTATAATGGTACTGCCGCTTGAGTCAAAGTGATGAAGTGTCAATGGTTGGTTTAAAAAAGGCCACACATTTAAAAAAATCTACGTGCACTAAAAAAAAAGGCCAGGACTCACAAAGACTCCAATGAATTGAAAAAAAAAAAAAAAGTTGATGTACCTGAATAACTTCGTGTTTTTTTTTGGTGTCTGTAAACAGAGTGAAATCAGTCGAGTTGACAACCGATGACAACACTTCCGTTATCTGTATCAAATCAGTTGAAGCGACCGCTTCTTCGTCTTGTATCTGTTCTACGAGGTCCTGAAAAAGTAAGCAAAATCCTCCAGTCGTGTTTTTGTTTAAATAGGGATCCAGTATCACCAACAACCAAAAAATTGACCTATAGAACTCTTTCCCAGAATTTATTAAACCATGTTGCTTCCTCTACTCATTTAAGGCCAAAGTTAAAACGATGTTATTATCAGAATACTCAAGGTAGAATTTCTGTGTCAACTCTTCATTCTTTATCATGTCATCTCTTCCTTCATTTCAATCATTGTCATCATCCTCATCATCATTATCATCCTCAGCTGCATTGTCAATATCACCATCATCAAAATTTGTATTTCAATTACCTTTCCGTTTCTGCTTAATAAATGTGTTAATATATTTCATGAGTTTTGTCTGGGGCTGTCGTATTATCAAGCAATCTGCTTACAATGAGAGTCCTTCTTCCGCAAATAATTGTATAATGTTTTATAATGTTTGAGGAAATTTAATATTTATGACAGTTTATCCTTTCGTTTTTGAAAATAACAATTTTTAATTTTTATATATATGTATTTGCTTATTTATGATTCATTGTCATAAAAATACGTATTGTACTTTATATTATTATTGTTATCGAAAAACTGTATACTTACATGAATGCAGAATAAAATCAAATAAAATGAAATCAAAAAATTATCTTCGCTTAATTGTCTTACCATTGCCGTCGCCTCTTCACATGGACAATTCTGTATTCTCTCTGCAATCATAGGATAAAAATACATTTAAGGAATATGAAAAGTGTAGACATCGAAACAAATAATGTTAAACATGAAGAGAAAGGTGTTTATGTTATACATGTACATCTCGGATGTATCGTAGCCTGTTGATTAAATTATTGTCCATAAAGCTTCTTAAAAGATATGAAGAATAATTCATTAAAATTCAACCTTCATTGCTACTGGTGATTACGAGGATGATAGTAAAAATACAAATAATGATGGTGGTGATGATGATTATAATACTACTACTACTACCAATACTACTACAAATACTGCTACTACCACCATGACTGTCATAAATATTATTATCACCATTATCATCAACATTTGTGATGTTGTTATGTTAAATATCATTATTATCACTGTTATTAATTATAGTAGATACAGCAGTACTAGTAGTATTAGGTGTAGAGGTAGTAGTAGAAGTAGTAGTAGTAAAAGTAGTAGTAGCCTCATTATTACTGCTATCATTATCATTAGTAGTAGAATTATTATTAGTATTATTATCGTCATAATCATCATCATTTTTGTTAGCATTTGTAGGTTTGTCATCATTGTTACTGTTCATTATTTTACAACTCACCCTTTAACGATACGACCCATAGCGGAATCTTCGTGAAGTTTGCCGGGAGATCGGTGGGTTGGTGATACAGTGATATCACCTCGCTCTGGTCCAGCGGCCGTCTCCATAGTCCCACCTCATCCAGACCGGTGTCGGGTCCTAGTTCCGAAACCAGGGTAAGACCATATTTCACCGAGGACAGACACCTCTCGAGAGGCTGGCAGTTGAATTGCTCCAACTCCCCATTGATGTACAACTCACATGTCAATGTAGACTCTGAATTGATTGAGAGAGGTTACAGGTATAACGTTAATGATAATGATAATGACAATGACAATTATCATAATAACAATAACGACTATATTGATAACGATTAAAGTGAGGATGATGAGGATGATGATGATGATGACGATATTTATGATAATCATCAAAATGATAATAGTGATTATGATAGTGCTAATACAGATGATAATAGAGATATAGAGATGATAATACTCATGATGATGACAGAGATAATGCTAATAAAAGTCATCGTTATGATAAAGATTTAAGTTGGAAGTCGACCCTGATATTATCCTGGTTTTAAGAAAAGGCAGAAGTATGAGAAGAACAATTCAGTGAAAATTTAAGCAAATTCACATTGATAATAAGAAAGTTATGAATATTTGTAGTTGCGATCAATCAAACACAAATTGGCAACACTGTGACGTATCTTGCGAGCTTCTCTCTAATTTGCTCTGTACATAAATTGTCATAAACTTTCATTTTCTTCATTAATGATGACGGAATAGATTTTTTCCAAACATGGGTTGAAAAGAACAAAATTTGCAATGATTATATTTAAGGTGCATGTATGATTGACAATTCTCTTGAGGGAAAATAACAATTTATGATTTTTGTCAGTGCACAGCAACTGCAAGGGTACCTCGCAAGGTACGTCATAGATATTCCAATCTGTGTTTAATTGATTGCAATTACAAAAATTCTTAAATTTCTTATTTTTTATTGGTCTTAGCTCAAACTTTCACTGACCTGTTCATAATAATAAAACCAACTTAATATTATGGTGGACTTCACTTTTAACACAATTTGAATTAGATGAACGTTCAAAGGAATTATGTTGTTTTTGTAATCTTCTTTCTTGCAACCCCCCCCCCCCCCCCCATAAAAATAAAAAAACGTGTGGGTTTTCTTGTTTTTTTTTCATAAGGACCGACAAAATACGTCAGTGACTCTAGCAAGGCAAACGGGACCTTTCCCTGCTCTAAGAAAATGTAACAACTACATTGTGACCACTCTAATCCTTTCGAGACAATCATTCCACAATTTGTTTTGCCCAAATAACTTTTGATTCAGAATCCTAAAAACATATAACAGGGCCCCGTCTTATAAAGAGTTGATCATAATCGGAACTTATTTGCGATTGATTTCAATCACGACTATGTACATACGTACATATGTACATCAATCGCAACTCTTGATTAGACGGGGCCTAGATGTATGAGTTTTTAAGGGCAACAAATTATACACAAACTGTGACCATTTTCGCTGCACGACCATACTGCGTTTGATTACAGAATTTGAACAAAAATAAGGGAAATAAGCTTTATGGGGCTTTAAATCGGCAACATGTTAAGTGGTTCGACATTATTTGTTATCGATGCGATTTTTTTTCTCTTCTTTTCAACAAGTTTTTACCAATCTATATTGTTGTAATAGACAATTTATTTCAACAATAAATTGAGCAATAGAAATTAAATCATTGTTGTTAATTTGGGGAACAACAAATGATCAATTCAGCCCTTTAAATTCCATTTTTTTATAGAGTTAACAGTACTATTTTTGTTAACGGTTTTTCAGATGATGAAGCTTTGTCGTCTACCTGATCGACGGATGTTAAGAGTGACGTGGTTCCAGATGAGGTTTCCACATCCATTCTCTGGATCCGTCTTTGTCTCGAAGGGCGTCGATGTAAAGGATCTAGCATAGAGCGGCTCCGAAAAGCAGGTGGGTCTGGAGTCACTAGGCAATGGGCAATCCAAAGTCGACATCGTGATCTGTCCGTCGTCATTGTCCTTGTCTGCCTTCAAACGAATTCGTGAAACAGCCTCCTGCAGGGACAGTAGAAAAAGAGAACTGGTGATGATAGCCCATAGGCACAAAATTGAATTGGTCAGTCTATGTAAACAAAAAAAATGATAGTAGTCGGCTATTGTAAGTCTCACTGTGCTTTTGATACGGCTACAGCCCACGGACTGGCAGCCCACTAGACCGACAATTTCGTTCTCGTATCCCATCCGACAACTTTATTAAGAGCTCACTAGAACGACAGCCCACTATACTGACAATGGCGGTCTCGTGGGCCTTCTAGGTACTTTTCAGAGGGTCCACTTGACCGAATCCTACCTGACCGGCAGCAAAGGAAAAAAGAAGTCTTTGTTTTTGATGGCCCGTGGGTTGTCGGTCTCCTGGAGCGTCGATCCTGTAAACCTTTCAGAACATTCTCTTGTTATGTTTCCTGTGTCTTTCTTTGTTATTGGCGGTGTAGTGAGCTGTCGGTGTAGGGAAGATTTTGTCAATGTCGGCCTCGTTGAATATGGTTCAATCAAAATCGACAGAACGTCATTGGACAATGATATTAAATGATACTTCAAAAGCTATATGATTGAAAGAGCTCAACAATCAGGTTCGTATTCGAATGGAATTACAAAACATTGTTTTAATTGGTTAGTTGTTTTTGTTGTTTCTGTTTTATTTTTAGTCAAATTTACCCTACGAACAAACAGGGTTTAAGCATATTTTCAAGACTTTGCATATTTTATATTCAACGACTGGCAATGCAGTCTTTTTGCGAAAAGAATTGTGACTTGGATGTTAGATGTTTGGCAAACAAAATAGAGTTCTAATTGGAAAACAAAATGGAGTTCAAATCTTTCCGTCGAGAACATACAGGAATCTAGTGCAAAAGTGCAGACATTTGGCACAAGAGTGGAAAGGGGATCCAAATCATGAGTTTTCGTAATTCTTCAATAAAGTGACTTCTATAAAAAAAAATATATTAAACAAATAAATAAATAAATAAATAAATAACAAAAGGGGGCAATACCCCCCCCCCCCCCAACTAGGCGTTGTGGCGTGCGCCTGTAATCCAGCTAACAATGGAAGTTACAAACTGATTCCGCCGAGGACGCAGGTTCGAAACTGAGTCATGTCTTTCGGATGGTGACGTTTAAAGGTCGGTCCCCAGACGTAAATAATCATATCTGATTGGTAAACGTCTGTAAAAACCCAACACACACACTCGCCAATCAAGCAATCGGCTCACAAACGTCAACCATTAGTCTGCAACCAAGGCTCTAATTTGACAATTTACCACAATTAATTAAGCTTTGAGCAGTCGGTTTCTGGCCGTGTCAAACAAGATTTAATTAAGTACAGAGCCTACTGTAGTCCCACTGTGCAGACACTGTTAGGCACAGCGACTGACAAGGGTTTATGTCTGCAACTAAGCTATGGTCGGGCACACCGAGTTACTTGCCATCATGAAACATGACCGGGCGCCATTTTGAATTGTCATGGTAACAGCTGGCTTGGTACAAGGAGGTAAGGTGAACCAATAGGCCAGGGCAAATCCCTCAGGACACATGTCCTCAGCGCAGAACATAGGAACAGCATCCCTATTAACTGGACCCAGCCCATGAAACGTGAGGAAAACACTTGCTGTAGAGGCGCCCAAAATAGCATCCCCAACTGGCCCTGTAAAGAGATGTATAGACATGATAGAGATGGTTAACTATAAACATAGAAACCAAATTTTTAACTAATTATATTAATGTGTTATAATAATATGTTTACTTCTGCATGTTAGAACACAAGTTCCATATCGTAATACTATATTCAAAATATAAGCTTCGAGTATTTCTTCTGTAAAAATATTTCCACGTTTAAATACACTGTCAATAAAATCGGCTTGTGTGTACGCATAAAATAGGGCCCAGACGTAACCCGCATTCGACTTGGATTCCGTTCCCGCCGTTTTTCTTTATTCTCGTTATCTGTTGGCCCATAGATTGCCAGAGGAAGTTCTTTAGAATATATCCTAACTATACGCACGTGACTGGTGCGATTAAAATAATGTACAGAGGTGATGACAGTACGTTAAACAATAAACTTCCTGTGAGATAGAAATTCGTACGGAGATTGTAACGACTTGCATAATACCTCGTATACATGGACGCCGCTTCTACTACGATAGAAAAGTGGCAAAGAGCGTTGCCAATCGTGGGCCAAACGTGGGAGGATCTCCATGAGCGTGGTTTGGTCGGGGTGGGATCTCCTGGGTCGAGAAGCTGAACGCTCTCTCCATAGTTATTTTGAACGTGTGCAAAGGAATCGTGGCTAGGTCGTGGACATCAAAAAAAGCGGGGCAAAGTCTTATTAAGAACGTAGCAGGAACGCCATTATCGTACAAGTCGTTAAAAAAAATCTGACAGGCATCAGGTCCGTTCATCTCCGAAATTTGGAGAGAACTTAAGAAAGCATAATAGGGTCGCACAAGCGAAGCGACATCGTCCTACGGTCTTCTAGGTATATGTTACAACGTATCATGGTATTGTACGTCGTAGCGGCACGTAGTAGAAACGACCGCTTGGTCGGGATTGGTCTTTAAATTGTCATATTGCTGGATTTTGACGGCAATAATACCCCGTTCACACAGCTCTGCGACATTAAGAAGACCATGCCTTCAAAAGCGCTTCTGGCTCGCGGTGACTACGATTACTCTTAGACCAATGCCGACCAAGCGGTCGTTCCTACTACGTTGCCGCTACGACGTAGAGGACCATACGACGTTGTTGAACAGACCTAGAAGACTGTAGGACGTTGTCTTTACGCTGTTGATGACCATATTACGCTTGTAGTACGCTTGTAGTGCGATTTGTGGCGATGTCTATATTATAAACCAGGGATATTCAAGAATTTCGTAAGTTCTTTCCCAACTTAGATGAAAGGACCTATTGCTCGAAATAGTTGCAGACGGTTACCTTTATTCATTACGACCCCAGATATCTCACGACGATTCTACCACGCTACTTGTACGATAATGGCGTTTCCACAACGTTCTTAATAAGACTTTGCTCCGCTTCTTGTTGGCCACCTCTCGCTCCATGAGCGCAGTTTGGTTGGGGTGGGACACCTAGGTCGCACCCAACCATATCACGCTTATGTAGACTCTCCCACATCTGGCCCACGATTGGCTCAAATTGGCCACACTCTCGGCCACTTTTCCATCGTAGTAGAAGCGGCGTCTATGTGTGAACAGGGTATAATGCCCCGACTTGATAAATTGTTTAGATCGAGGATAGTCTTCGTAAGGTCGCAGAGCTGTGTGAGCGGGGTATTACAAAAAGGAATAGATGGTAGGTCCTACAATAAAGATGGACATTAATTTACTTAAAGAGATTAACACAGATGGTATGAAGTTACATTTTGGCCAGTGCGTTTTCGTTCGCTAGTTGTGCGTCTTCACTCGTTACTCGTTCGTCGAGCGCGCTGGACCAACGCTGGACCAACGCTCGGGTATCGGTGGATCATCGGTCGGTCACTGCCGGGACGCCCCCCGGAGAAGCTCTCCGATTTCGCCCAGTTTTGACCTAAAATCGACCGGGCACCGCCCAGGCATCGCTTGGGCTCTACAGCCTGCTCGACTTCTCCAACAGATCTTTGGGCGATGCCTAAATTCCAGCGGCGATCGAGCAGGCTACTAATCGGTCGGTCGCTGCTCTGATTTGTGACCATAGCATAACGTGTGCACAATAATTATTGCGGAAATCCTAAACAGTTAGCATTTCCCTGAAGGAAATTGAGCGGCGAGCAGCTACATGAATAATGTCTCCAGAACATTAGGCCTAAAAAAAAAAGATGTTGTATTATAGTAATAATGATTGGTATGAGAGATATAGTTGTTTTTATACGCTCAAGGGGAGGTTACATGATCGTGCTATCGCCCCGAGGCATGCCGAGGGTTGATATCACGATCGAGTAACCTCCTCGAAAAACAACTATACCTCGAATATTAAAGCAGTCGTTATAACTTTCATATACCGAAAAGGGTCATAGAATACATGTGCGACTTACCAATCATGGTAATCAAGTTTGTTTACGCTGTCGAGACCTAGTCTTAATAGGGTGTCTGGTCGCGCACCACTCAAGTTTGTGTGCTAAAATCCTTCCCATTAAGACTGCACGCATATAATATACGTAAAATGCCAAAACCGGTCAATAGTCTTTTGAATTTCAAAAGACTATTGACCGGTTTTGGCATTTTACAGGAATGGCTAAAATCACGACTCCAATTTCGACCAATCAGATGGCTGGATTTCTAAAGTGAGGTATATAATATAGTAATAATGAACGCTAAGAAAGACATGGTTGTTTTATACGCTCAAGGGGAAGTTACATTATCGTGCTATCGGCCCGAGGCGTGCCGAGGGGTGATAGCACGATCAAATAACCTCCCCGAGAGCCTATAAAAACAACTATGCCTCGAATATTAAAGCAGTCATTATAAATTTTATATACCAAAAAGGGTCATAGAATACATGTGCGACTTACCAATCACCCTTATCAAGTTTGTTTACGCTATCGAGACCTTGTCTTTAGGGTGTCTGATCGCGCACCAGTCAAGTTTGTGTGCTAAAATCCTTCCCATTGAGATTGCACACATAATTATACGTAAAATGCCAAAGCCGGTCAATAGTCATTTGAAAAAAGCCGTAGGACACTTTTCAAAAGACTATTGACCGCTTTTGGCATTTTACGGGAGTGGTTAAATTCACGACTTCAATTTCGACAATCAGATGGCTGGATTTCTAAAGTGAGGTATTTAATGCCCTTTAGGTGCCAAAACATGGGTCGGTCGGTCGGAAATCTTCTTCTTTTATTTTTCTTCTTTTTTTGTTGGGGGGGGGGGGTTCTTCTTATGGCTGATATTTCCCAGTTTCAAATGCTTTATTTTTAAACTTTTTTTTTTTTAAACTTAAGCCACAAAAAGCCGACCGTAGATTTTAAGATTTGGGGGTCGGTCGCAAGCGGAAATACAACATCTTTTTTTTTTTAGAACTTATTGTGTAATTGTAGCAGCAGCTTACCTCGCTCATTCTCGATGACGTCACAATTCAACAGTTTGATGTCATCCGAGTCTAAGGATTGATAACTCCCGTGAATTGTGCAGGTTCTGGGCGTGGTCGATGAACTTCTCCTTTTAACACTGCGACGCCAGGCGCTTGAAGGGGGCTCTATCGTAGTTGTGGTGGAGAAAAAAAGCGAGTCCCGCAAGAAAGATACGGAGTGGCTTTCGATAGGAATGGGGTCCAGGACCCTTTCCATTGTCCAGTGGTCAAAAGACGTATCAGATGCGATTGAGTAATCTGGCAAGTTCATTTTAAAAATAAAATCAAAATTCCAAAGAAATTTTATAAGATTAAGTTACGTCTTGATTTTGCTCAATATTTGGTGGTTTCATGATCAGAAAATAATGTGTATGTACGATTTAAAACAATAAAACAATATTACATCACAACTTAACTAAAAATAACATCAATGATTCTAATGTTAATATACTTATTACATAGATAATAATAATAGCAACAGGCGTGACTACGAATATAATTATAATAATAAAAAAATTATAAAAATATTTGCAATAAAATTTGCATTAATAAAGCGCCCCTTAAACGGCTGAATACTATCACTACCCCGATTAAGTACCCTGATAAGGCATTCATGTATTCAGTGAACTTCTTTTTACCAGGTACCAATTAACCTAATTTGGGCTTAGAATAATGGCCTGGCCGGCCGACACCGTCTTATAAATTAGATATGTTTGCTTGTTTGTTTGGTTTTTGGGACATGGTTTATTGATTTTACAAAAACCTTCGCAGTCATAAAAACTGAACTGTGATTTATATTTACAATAGATAAAACTCATACAGTAAGGTTATTATTAAACATACGAGCCTCTTTTTCCGGAGGATAAAATCATTATATGATACCCTTTCTTCGATCTAGTTCAATATTGTTAGCATATTGCTTTTACTCCGTTTATTACGGCACTCCATTGGTGGAGAATCAGCGTGCAATAGTTTTACTAATGTTACAATATTGCACGTCGATCGGCACGCAAGGCAAGAGCTTTGTGCGTATAATGGCTTCAATCGCTTTAATGTGACTATAAAATAAATATAAAGTAACTTTGAGAAAAAAAGATGTATTTAATGCAAAATGCGTTCCTAACCTTTATATTCAAAATTGTATTTTGTTATTATTATTATAATAATAATAATAATACGTACATGGTCTGCAGACAAGGCTGATTGGAGTACCTTCCACATATGTGCTGGTCGCCTGTTCACACTCCCACCAGTCGTGGTCCTCGTCATTACACGTCAGGTCCACCGTCTCCATCTTGAAGGAATCTTTGATGATGTGAGCAACGTCAGCAAATCCCATTTTCCTGCCATTATCAAGTATTTTATTTCCACAAACAATTATTTTATTGTTATTTTTGTTTTTGTTTGGGTTGGTGGATTGAATTGTTGAGTTAATAAAGGCACAATCAGTAATAATGAGATAAATCAAGCTATTTTTTGTTTTTCTTAGAATCCCTCGGTCGGTAACGTTTTAAGGTGGGTTAGGAGCTCATGTGTCCCCTCCCTCTCCCCCTCAATAATATTTTTGTTTTTTTTATTATGCATGAATTTATGAGGGGAGCATGTAGAAAATAAATGCAAGAACCCCCAACTCCCCCCCCCCCAAAAAAAAAAGTATGTATATATATATATATATATATATATATATATATATTATAGAGCCGCGGATGTAATTGGTCTCCCGCCGTCTGTCTTTGTCTATGTCTGCCAGTCCCCACCCCGCCTTCAATTTTAGTCTCTTTTCACTGTTTGGTTTCAGGCGATGGCAAACTATAGCTACATCCAGATCGCCTTGGAAGTGATAGTTTGTCCCATCACCTTCACCAACGCTAATTATTTGCTTAAGAACTAATTCATTGGACTTACATGCATAATACACGGGCTCCCTCTTCACTAAGGGTACGAATGCCTTTTTTGATGCCAGGTGAAATGTCAGTTGAAATGTCCATCATATCATGTCTAACTAAGATAAGGATCCCTTCGTTTTCAGCTCGTCCGCCTAGTAAGTAAGCTGCAGTAGTGAAACAGGACAGTATCAGAATAATCATAAACGATATGGCTTGCATTCTACTAATTTACTTTTTAATCGATACGAAACTAATAAACGTGCTGCCCTAGCGTACTGTATATTGCACAGCGCCATCTCATGGTCAACTTGCCAACAGTGAGTGACCCTGTACCTAACTTCCACTTCGTAGACAGAGGAATCGGTGAGAGAACGAACAGCGCAGCTAAGGAAACGGCGAACCATACTGCTAAAGCTGACCTGAGATGGAGCTAGAGGGGGTTTTGTGGTAGTGATACTAATACAGTATGGCTTTAAACAAGACAAAAAATTAGTCATTCAAGTATCCTTTGTTACACTCGATTTAAGATATATTTAATGCCTCAGTCACACCTTTGCGTATGTTGCTGCGTATTGCTGCGCTCTGCGCGCGGGGTATATCAATACGCAGCCGTGCCCAGCAATTATACGCAGCAAATTTGAAGGTAGCAGTCACACTATTGCGTATCTAGCTCGTAGGTAGCTCGTATGCCGCTCGTACAAAGACTGCCTATACGGTTGCCTAATGCCACGCTATAGCTCGCTGTTGCTCATAGCAGTACGATTCAATACGCAGTTTGCTCGCCATGTTGCGTATGCATATGTAGCTCGTTTTCTGCTCGTTTGCTGCTCGTTTACTGTTCGTTAGCCGCTCGCACCAGTTGGTCTCGTTGCGTGTTTGCTCGCTTTAGCTCGTCTGTTGTTCGTACTGACGCGTGTCAGCTCGCGCTACAGCGTACCAGCTCGTTCGGGCTGCGGCATATGTAAAAATACTAGTCATTTTGCGGGACTGGGCATACACATCTTAGCTTCTGACGATTCTACATCTACAGGAAAAATAAATCTGATGACAATAATGGCCCTGCAGCAGAGCTCTGCTTTGCAAAAGCTGGAAGAAGAGAGGCGAATGAAGATTATGAGCAAGGGAAGCTGCTGAATGAGTTGCTTCAACGAAGTATCCCTCGGAGTTGTTGGGTGCGGTCCTGGATCTACCGGAGGAAGGACCAGGGACAATTCGACCAACTGATGAGAGAGCTGGAAGACGAGGACCAAGAGGCATTCACGAACGTTTTGAGGATAACCTCTGAAATTTTTAAAGAGTTAGAGCAGAGACTAAATGAAAGACTGGATAAGCGGGACACCTTCTTAAGGAAAGCCCTCTCGCCCGTGCTGAAGCTGGCCAGGGTGACAGCAACAAGACACTCATGTATAGCTTCAGGGTACCCCCACAATACCATTTCACTCATAGTATGTGAGGTATGCACTGCCATCATGGAGGAATGCTGTGATGAGTTGGTGAGGTGACCTACCAGCCCACAGGAATGAAAAGCAGTCGCGCAGGGCTTCGAAGACCGCTGGAATTCTCCTCAAACATTAGTGCTTTGGACGGCAAGTATGTTGGAATCAAGAGCCCTGAGGATAGTGGGTCAATATTTTACAACTACAAGCGTTTCTACTTTTTTGTACTCATGGCCCTGGTCGAGGCCAAGTTCACATTTGTGTGGATAGATGTCGGATACGAAACCTCTGATGCAGAGCTCTTCAACTCGTGTGAACTAAAACAACGTATTGAATCTGAAACCCTTGGAGTGCCTCTGCCAGAGCCAATGTCCAACGATGATGAAGACACCCCCTACTTCTTTGTGGCAGACGTAACCTTCGCCATGATGACATGGCTAATGAAGCCGTACGCAAGGAGGGCTATGGCTAGACAAGAGAGAATTTACAACTACCGGCCCGGGCAAGGAGATTGGTGGAGAATGCTTTCTGCATTCTTACCAACCGATTTCAGTGCCTGCTGACCACTTTCCGACAAATCCCTTCAACCGTTAGGACCATGGTATAGGCAAGCTCCTTCTCTTGGTCACTTGAGAAGTTGACTAGGTCTTTCCGCGGCTTCTTCGCCACGTTCGTCTCAAGTTCAAGTTCAAGTTCAGTTTATTTCACATCCAATAAAAACTTACAGCATTATAACATTCAAAATACAATTATACAAAATGCAATATATATAGAATATAATAAGAACAAATACAACAACAACAGTAACACTAAAAATGATTAATGGGTGAAGTAGGGATGTGAGGGACCAGAAAAGGCCATTGGCCTATCGAGGCTGGTCCCCTTTTTCTACAACCCCAAAAGTAAAATCTTCAAAGTAATTAAATGCAAAATATTGACAATATAGACATTACATTAACTAAGACATATATACACACATACAAGGACAGGCAGAATTAATAAAAGCTAAAAAAGTATATTGTAACTTGATATTTGTTTGTGTTTAAAATTACGTCTCCTCGTGTTCACCCAGCGATGGTGACTCCGGGGCCGGCGGAGGCGATGGGACCTAGGCGGCTTGACTGGTTTTGTCCTCGTCGTCACCCCCCCCCCCCCCCCCCTTTTCGCTTTGGCTTTCGGCATCTTCTTGTTCAGTAGTTGTATATTCTTCAAATGTTGACTGCGGTATGATTCCAACCCGTGAGGCGCCCCGCCTTATATTGCCTAAACGCAGCGCATAGGCAACTAATCGCAGTGATAGCGAGCTAAAGCGTGCGGCAACCAGCGACTGCGAGCTAAAGCGAACGGCGTACGAGCTAGACTCGCAGTGTAGCGAGCGGTAATCGCAAGGTTTTCTTGCTGCTGCGAGCGATGTGCGAGCAACAGCGCAACAATACGCGCAATCATGCGTATGGACACGAGCTAAAGCGAGGTAAATCGTGCAGGAAACGCAGCTACACGTGCTCCGAAAGAGAGGTGCGTATGATTGCGTTTACCTGCGCTAAGCCACTCGCTGTCGCTCGCATTCACTGGTTGCCACTCGTATCTGCTCGTATGCGATTAAACCTTGCGTTTGCTTGCGATAGTTTAGAAAAATGTAAAACTAGCGAGCGACCAACGCAGGCATATGCGCTAGTCTGCGTATTGAGTACGTAGTAAGCACGTTTTATTGCGCGTTATTGGGTATGACTGCCTTTGTCTGCTTTCGGGTAATACGCAGCAATACGCAAGCCAAATACGCAAAGGTGTGACTGAGGCATTAGGGGCCTTGAGTAGAGTTGCGTAGTGTTGCGTACCGACTACGCCGAGCGTACGCAACCTTATGCCGGCCTACGTAACTATACGCTGAGGGACGCAAATGGGTACGCGAGATGGACGCAAGTCTAGGCAACACTACGCTACTGTACGCCATGCCTACGCAATAGTACGCTACCCTACGCCAGCCCGACCACAGCACACAAGACGATGCTGATGATGAATGACTGTTTATAAGGGTTCATATGAACTGTGAATCATTATACAAATGATGCACAGGTTTGTGTGCACAAGGTACCTTCGAATGGTTTTAGACCAAATTCAAAGGTACCGCGTGCACACAATTCCACCGACCCACGAATTAAACCTGTGCATCATCTGTTTTATAAGATGGGGCCCTAAAATTTTTAAAAAATACAAAATGTTGTTATTTGACAGATTTACCGGATGCATGGCAAAATCATGCGTCTGGTAATTACCGGACGCATGATTTTTTTTTACCGGACGCATGATTTTTAACTCATGAAATTTTTAAAATAGTAAAAAAATTGTCAGTGCACATTAAACTGTAAACTTTAAATATAAAAAAATAAATAAAAAAAATTGGATTGTTTTTTTTTTTTTTAAACAGATTATGCAGTATTGATCTCACACGTGCCTGTCAATAGGACTAAGAATGAGAAAATGTGGTTTTGCCTAAATCTCTGATGATGTACATTTATTCAAAATGTAGACCCTCGGTATATTCAGATATGTGACCCTGCGTCCCAGAAAAAACGAAACCGAGAATTATCGATGTTTTTTCATAACTTAATCACAATAATAATTTAAAATATTTGTAAAGCTTAGATCCCCCTCTTTCATTTGATGTAGCTCATATGATGCATATTTCCGCAGGCCTTAGAGTGATAACAAAAACAACAATTTGAAGAAAGGGTACCAACATTTCATTTGCCGAACGGTATCTGAATTTGAAAAATTTCCAGAAAGTTCATATGTTTCTGACCTTTCATATGACACCTTAATCAGGAAAAATGAGCAAGGAATAACAACATTTCGATTCTTTCAAAGTGAAATTCAAAGAAGATCACAAATATGTCAACTAATGTATCACTAGAAACTGGTAAGCTAACATATGGCCATCGGACAAGTTTTAGGTCAACTACATATCGGGTGATTTATAAAAAAATACAAGTATAACCACCTCCATAGCAGCTGGGATATACGAGAGATTCGCCGGAAAAATAACGATGTTTTAATGACGTCACTATATGGACCAACACTGCCCAAGCAGACGACATCCCATAGAGAATGAACATAATTGCAAAGCTATTATTTCTCAAATTATAATAAAAATAATAATAATAATAGCTCGTTCTTATATAGCGCTTTTCAGGACCGCAGGCCCTCTCAAAGCGCTTTACAGATAAGTATAATGAGTTTAGTGTATATAAATGTAATGGCATGTCAAACCATTCAAAAGGGGATATGACCCGATTCGGATAACTAAAATCTTTTGCTTGTAAATACACAGGATAGGGGTTAATTAACAATCAAAGAAACCAGACTTTCAAATTGTAAAACCCCCGGCATGATATTAAGGACGGCATTTGTTCCCTCTTGAAACGCCGAACATACCCCGATGTGTGCAGCTGAATATACAATGGCGTCTTATTTTGTTTACAAGCGACAGATTCCTTTATTTTTGTATCGCGGCATTTGTCATCAAAATAAAACCATGCGCGGGGTTTAGAGTGATGCAATAGATTATACATTTAGCCTGACGGTAGTGAGGTAAGAGAAAGAACTCAAGAGAAGATGAAAACACAGGCACTGAAAATGTGTGAGATGTCATGGGACATCGTCTGCTTGTGCAAGTCATGTCCATACTGTGATCTCACACATTTCAGCAGCGTTTGGAGAGCTCTTCAGGTGCTATGCCGGGGCTGTGTAGTAAGCGTTTTGTAATTAATAATAAGCATTACTTCGAATGTTTCCAAGCATTGAATTTTGATAACCTTGTCGAATCAAAGTTTCAACTTTGCAATAATGAAAATAAAGTTAGTTTTTAAAATCAATGAATATCTACTTTAAAGTAATGCTTGCATTTCCATAATTTTATTAAACGAATTTGTTTTTACTAGCTGACTGCCGTAGCAACAAACAGAGTTGACAAGCGAGATTAAAATTTGCAAATAATGGATTAGCATCTCGTAGTATAACAGGATACGTATTTTAGAATCAACGGAAATTAGTGTGTGTGCAAACACGCCGAGGTATCGGCGGTAGCGAGTAGCAAGAATTTTGTGTACCCTTCCATAGGGTTCCTTTAATGTATAATACCATATTCATATATGCTTATGATAGTTGGCCTCTGCATTGATCTTGATTCTGTGATTTACAATTTTCTTATATATAGATGTATTTTGTTGTGAATTTCAGTTGTCACATTTTACTACATTTTACATTAATCAACTATATACTATTATTGTTATTATAATATTTTGTATTTGATTTTTCAATAAATGCAGAAACATCTGCTTTAAACAACAACAAACAAATATATATATATATATTGTATACATTAAAACATTAAAGGTGCTTACCTTTTCATTTATGTGACCTGCAAATGGTACCATTTGCAGGTCACATAAATGAAAAGGTTAAATTCCAACGGCATTTGAAAGACAATACTTGTTTAGAACTTCCCTCAAAGGCCCGAATTCGCAAAGGAGGTTTGTCGACAAACCTTCTTTGTGAATTCGCACGAATGGGTTTGGAAATGACTTTTTGTGGGAAAATAACGACCATTTTTTAGTTGTCGAATCGACATAAGTGATGACAATCACCTGATTTATAGTCTGATTTTCAGACCCTTGTACCGAATGGTCGTACGTTTAGTGCTGCACAAAGATTCAATCGGTTTAATTTTGGCCATTACAAGTAGTTGGTTATTGATGTAGACACATGTTCATGTACTTGCTACAGCTCATTTTATGTATGTTATCACCACCAAAAGAAATGTCGGTCAGTCACTCAATAGTGTCTGACAGGGAAGTCTAGAAAGTCAACGGGTTTCCTTGCATAATTTGAATACTATAGGACGCTGCTAACGTTTAAATTTCACATTTACCACTCGATGTATTAAGTATTAGCGAAAGATGTAAAAGACTATTATGTTTGTGGAGATATATAGCAGATCAAATGCCTTTTTGAATTCGGGAAAAAACACACTCGAAATCCTCATTAAGGGTGATTTCGAGTGTTTTTTCCCCGAATTCAGAAGAAATCCTCGTTTAGGGGGTGTCTGGAAAACATGTGGTCACGCATGCTTAGAGTATCTCTATACTGAGACCGCTGGGTAAATTGCTCGAATGGAAAGCAGATAATCAGGGATTAGCCGATTGGTTTAAGTTTGAAAAATTGGACAAACAAGAAAAACAAAATTTTGAGAGTTGTAATAACTATTCATATAGAAATTTCGAATTAGCTGCATCCGATTGTCGCTGTGACATACATGTAGTGCTGGACAACTTTTCGTTTGTTCCAACGCCCAAAATGATTAAAGAGAAGGTTGAGTTCTGGGAAGAGGTGAAAAATGATTTGTGAGCGTTATCATTGTTATTATGCAAGTGTGGAAGAACATCACTAGATAAAAAACATTTTCCCTGAAAAGCATGGCTCTTCAAATGCCTTCATATTCTAAATATGTCATGTAACATCGTAAAAATCGGGACGGATTTTTACGCCATGTATTCGTGTAGTCCCGTATACAATCTTTCTGTGTACAGTGTTAGTAACTTTACCAAGATTTGGCCAAATTTCTTATAATTTTGATGATTCCAGAACCTTGCAATACACACGAATACTTATATCCTAGATGATCAACCTTTTCAGGTCGATTCCACACCGTTTCTTTCACAATGCAATCGCATGACCAGAACTCAACTTCATCTTTAAGCTGTCGATGTTCAAAATGTATTACTCAGAAAGAAAAGAAAAAAAAATCTTTCTGGAGGGCTATATGTTTTGAGTTTTGAGTGCCTCAAGGCAGAAGGCGCTTAGGAGAAAACCAAGCAGTAATGATATTTAAGTAGAGACCTATACAGAAAATGGGGGGTGGTTGACCGTGAATCCAACAATTCATGGATTAGATTTCCAACTTAAGATTCGAATAAATTTTGTGAATTACTATTTCAAACATTTATAAGTTTCAAGACTTAATTTTACGATTTATTTCGAACTTCCTCCAGCCCGTTTCTTTTTAGGCATGTTCAGATATAACGCGGTAAGCCGAAGGAGAAGAAGAGGGGCCCATGTTTTTGTTTTACGTGAGTAAGATAGAATTACACACATAAAATTGCCACTTATTGCTAAGGCTTTACTCTTCTGCTTACACACAAATGAACTTACAATGTATCACACAGGTTGGATTGCCCAGCGTCATCTTATAGTCAACTTGCCAAGAGTTCGTAATTAAAGGGATAGTTGAGTTCTGTTGCAGAGGCCGCTACACAAAAAAACTTGTTGTGAGATAATAAAAAACTGACTGTCAAATTTAAAAGAACACACAATTTAAATGACAAAATCATCTTTGTTTGATCAAAATCGGTTCAGAGACGGCTGAAATATCCATAAATATAACGATTTATAATACTTGTGTACCACAGATAATTATTTTGAACCAGCCGTTGAAAGTCGTTTAAAAAAAAAATAGCGCCTCTTACGTTGTAATGCTGATGTTGGCTTTTTTGTTGGTTTTTCCGTGTTGGTTATATTACGCACAATCAGCCGGCCCATGTATTGTTATTATTAATTAATTAATTAATTAACGGTCACCGTATTTTTTTGAAAGTGGGGCTGAGTTTGTATCATCGTATTGGCTAAATTTCACACATTTTGGGGTCTAATATTACCTTCTTAGCAATTTTAGGTCCTAAAAGGGCACTAAAAATGTCATAGATAAGAATAAGAGCAATAACCATGCACTTTGAAAGCATTTGCGATCTGAAAACAGAACTCAACTATCCCTTTAAGTACCTAATTCCCACCTCGCAGCCAGACTGATTCGATGCGAGAAACAACAGCGCAGCTAGGGAGCAGCGTGTTAGACGACCATTATACTGCTACAGCTGACCTGAGATGGCGCTAGAGGGGATTTTGCGGTAGTGCTTTAAAGGTATTACAAAGTTTTGGGAAATTTTGAAAAGTGAGTGGATAGTGATTCTTTACAATTGTGATATATTTGGGTACCCCTGTGGATGTATTGAAAGCACTAGAAATTTTAGCCCCTAAAACACTTCTGCTTTCGAGAAAATTCGAATATAAAGATTTACCGGTGCTCCCGGTAAATGTTGATAAATTTCAATTAGCCCCTACGGCCATACAATGGTAGCTGCGACCATGAAAATCTCAGAATATGTAGTTGTGGTATATCATCTCCGAACGGGAATAGCTGATTAGTCGATTTTAGTCAATAAACATTATTTTTTTATTAATTAATTTCTTGACCTTGAGAGGGAGCTATACAACATAAAGTGTTTATTATTTACAATTTCATAACTTTAGACTCGATTTCGACCGCGACAACGATCACTGAATATTGTAGGACCGCATATGCTTCCAATATGTTCATTTAAACCAAATTCATGACCCCATACCAAAACTTTGTATTACCTTTAAGTATTGTATGGTTTTAAAATTCATCTTATCGTTCACTTACCAGATGTACACCTCACCTCCGGGTAATAGATTGTTGTTGTTATTAACTTTGCATATGAGTTGCGTCTTCTTATATGACAGTTCAAAGCGTCCACCTCCTCTCCAGTACATGACATGGTCACATGCGTGTCGACAGTCAATATCGTAAAACTAGATTGGGTTGACTCAGTAACAATCATGTAACCGAGTGAACGACAATACACCGTAGCTTCGGCTAAACCCCAGTCAGTTCCTTCTTCCAGGTAGACGTTTAGCCATGTATCGTTGTAATAAACTTGAAAGTGGCCAAGAAAAAGGCGCGCTGTAGGAAAGGGGTTAACGACAAAAGTTGAGAAAATAAGGATAAAAAGAAAACACAAATCTATGAAGATTGTTATTGCTTATTAACCAAATAACAACAAAATTATCATGACGACAGTGGATTGGTTATAAAGTAGTAGCAACAATTGTGATGATAATGGTAAGAAATGCTTGGCGGTCAAAATCTTTGAAAAAATTATAGCTTGCAGATCCGTCCATCCAAATCAAAACATTCTTAAATAGGTGGCTGCGTCATGATACATTATAATGGAGGGTGGGGCAAAAAAATCTAATGGGGTGTATAATATTAATAGACTTGAGATTGTGAGATACACCGTAATCTAAAGGAACAAAAATCATAATAGGCATGCTATTCGGAAACAGTAAACAAACAAAAAAATAATAAGTCTGTGATATAACAATTTCTTCAAAAGTCAGACCAGGTGTGGAAAAGTGTGGGGGGAGAGAGGGGGATTTTTAAGGTATAACAAGTTCGTACCTCTTTCATTCAAAAGGAGAAAGGTTCTAATTAAAGTCTCTACCTCTTTTACAAGTGACCCCAGCGTGCTCCGACCGACTGCAATCATTCTCCCATCTCTCCGATTTTTCACAGAAAGTGAGGCTCCCCTCAGTCCCCTCGCAAGCGACATCATCGTATATTATTGCACTTGGACTGGCTCCGAAGTGCGAATACTTCCAGGCAACTTCGGCATCGCGGAACCCCAGCATTCGACATACAACGTGGGCGTCCCGAATGTCCCAGAAGTCATCGCAGATGGCGCCATATTGATTGAAGTCAGGACTCGAGTATTCCACTGTTCCTTCGTGTCCTCCTGTACCACCAAAAAGCCGGATATTCCCTTCTGTGAGAATGGATGAGAATGGAAAAGAACAGGGGAAAACGATGGAATTTAATTGGTTTATCTACATGTATTAACCTACCTTTAGGCAACACAAACAATTTCCCTGTGACACATTGTATTTGCCATAGACTAGATATATCAAAGTAATCAAGATTATGTAATAATGTTTCCACTGCGAGAATAATCTATGCTGGTATTTTTTCTTTTTAATGTCATGGATCGAATAAGTGAAGAAAATTTGTAATTTTGGTGAAGTCATTGTGTTACACAAAGCAATCCTTCCGTCAATGTTGCATATAATAGTCTTGTACCACGTTGCAAATGTGACAAACGAGCAACCGTGCAGTGACTGATGTGAAGCAAGCAATTTAAGGTTTTAAAATATTATAACAGCTAATGGCTGAGTTTGGAAATCAATTACAAAGGAAATGCAATTATCAAAATACGAGATAGAGAATACAATTGTACAATATACAATCATGTATACCTACCAGAATTCTTACCAAAACAAGATAAACTAGCTTAATTCAAATTCACGTGGGCGAGTATAGTATTTAACACTAAAAGAGTTCAATCTTGCATTTGGGGAGTTGGGTAGGCGATGTATTGTAATAGAAATAAGGTGGAATAAATCAAAGAGGAAGTCCACTATCATTTTTAGTTAATTTTACCAAAAGCTGAAAATGAAGAAAAACAGATCAGTGGAAGTCCATGTATGAGCAAAATCCGCTGAAAATTAAGTTATGAAATAAGTTGTAATGAAACACAAATTTACAACAGTGTGACATCCTTTCCCCTTTTTCCTTGTACATAAAGTGTCATTAAATATCACATTTTTAGACGCTGACACAATGTAGGTCTATTTATATTTTGTTTTCATACAGTGGCTACCAAGAAACATGTTTAGACAAAATAATATCTACGGGGTATGTATGATTTAGTATCGATAAAAGAGAAATTTACGATTTATTTATTTTTTTGATTTTTTTTTGTTTTTGTTGTTGATTTTGGGTTTTTTTTTTTTTTTTTTGTTGTACAGATCGAATAGGATAGGACCTTGCGAGATACGTCACAGCTTCGCCAAAAAAGTTGAGGGTTCAAAACTGGAAAAAAAAGTATAACTTCCTTATTTTAAACCTATGTTGGTCTGACTCTCACTATTTAATTTGTTTCTACTTAAAACCCAACTCCATATAAGTGGGGACTTCCCCTTTCATGGATTCATTCACCATGTTCACAGAATATCACTATTATGGGTGAACGTTAGGCTTACATAGATGTTATCGTGTCTTTTTAGCTGGTGATTAGGAGGTCATGACCGAGCAATGCTTTACTACAAGCTAAGGGGGGGGTAGGGATTCTGGAAAGACAGACTAATGAGACTATGCAAATAGATGCTAAATTACTATAGTATTAAAGTATTCAAGGTTCAAGAGTTATTAGAGGTATTAACTGATACATTATACTTGATAACATGAGAAAGCAGATGTTAGAGTTCGGGTTCTTTGGGTTCCCATGGGGTGTCAAGACGTTCAAATCACAAGCCGATCATCTCATAAGTGCGTGGTTTAAACAACAAATTTTTCTTAATCTCTTCTCCCCCTCGTCTTGTCTTGTGGACGTTCGTCCACATCAACCTCGCCCTCGTCACAACAGAGTAGAAAGGAGAGAAATAGAAAGAGAGGTAGAGAGGGGGAGAGATAGGGGAGACAGTAAGGGAAGAGTGTGGTGTGTGCGTGTGTGTGTGTGTTTGTGTGTGTATGTGGGGGGAGAGGGGTGTATTCTGAGGAGGCTAGGAACAGTGTGTGGTGGAAGTGTGGTCGGGTGGTGTGTGTGTGTGTGTCACATGGTGGGGAAGGGGGGGTATATTGGATGGGGTTATTTGTTTTATGTTACAGTTGATTTCATTTTTGTTTTCATCAATTGTACAATTTATGTAATGAAAATGTTTTGAATTCATGTCAAGGAAAAACAACTGTATTTTATTTCTAAAATGAGTTTGTATTTTTTGGAATCAATTAAAAAAAAACTATTGAAAAAAAAGAGGGTGAAAGAGCTTATAGGAGGCAAGAGAGATGGGTGGAGCTTCGAGATTAGCATAGGGGTTGTGCTAAATTATGAGAGAGTGTGACAGAGAGAGTGACAGAGAGCCAATCAATGTGGAATGATGCCTTGAAAAAGGTTACAAAGCAAAAGGGGCTGCCATTGCTGTAGACATTATAGAAAGCCGTCTGTTTGATCAGACCCTGAAAGCTCAAGGCATCGGTGTACTATAAAATATAAAAGTGACGCTGATCTCAAAACTGCATGAAGACAGTCTGACAACACAAAAATCGCTCGATTTGGAGTCGGTTCGGCGGTGTGACTAACTGAGGCAACAAGCCGAGGGGAAGAAACCAAGGACGGGATTTTCTCTCTTTGACTTTGTAATGTTATTCCATTCATATCAACTACATTCATTCCAACGGGACGGATATCATTCACACCCAATCCAGACTGATAACAGTATGGCAACGAACCGAGACTGGACTGGAAGAGAAAGTACGTACATAAACCACCTTAAGGACCAGGAGCCAGTTAGGTTGGGGCCGTTTTGGAATCGGTTTGTAGTCGATTGGTGTGTGACTGATATGAGTCACACCAACGAGACCGACACTCTAATATAGATGACAACAGAGCGACAACAGACCAACAACAGACACCCCCCCCCCCCCAAACAACAACACAAAAACAACAACGCTCAAAGTCAAATGCACTCACACACAACAAAAAAAACAATGCAAATTACATCACATTACATTACGTTTATTGAAATACATGATTGATTCATATATTTTTTTAGTATGTAACATTATTAGTATTGCATTATATTGTATCGTATTTCGTCGTATTGTATTGTATGGTATCTATATCTTTTTTGTTTGGGGTTGCTTGTTTACAAGTTTTTAACTCATTTTAGCAATCCCGATATATGTAATGATTTCATTTTGATTTGTATCTTTTGCCAAATAAATGTGAATTTAATTTAATTTAATCTACAAAGACAGCAACGGACATGAACTAGTTTAGACAAGCATGAGCTTTATTAATAAATAAAATGCTTCTAATATAAAGAAATAAAAAAGTATTTAAAGAGTAATCAATTGTTCACAATGAACTTATCTATATAATTGATTGAGCATTGAATTTTCATCAATAATTATCGAATATCACATTGGAATGTCGGTTGTTATCATATTTGTAACAATGTTATACTTTCCAGTAATATTTCTAGAGTTCAATATTTTGATGAAATGAAGGGGTTACTAGGCTCCCGTATCTCTTCTGGTCATGCTATTTGTAATAGGTGAAGCTAGAAGTTAGAAGAAAAAATACTACGTTGCATGTACAGTATGTTATGAATTAAAATCAATTAGATTAAAATTAGATCACCCCTAATCGACAGAAATCAGTGGATTTGGAATCGGATTGGAGTCGGTTTGTAGTCGCTTTAAATGAGTGTGAATATCTCAGTGTGTCACACCTATTAAATACCGAGAACTAGACAATACATTGACCCTCCTGACAATTACTCGGTTTGCAGTTTTTTAGTAGTCGAATTGGTGCTGGACTGAGGTATTAATTAAACGACACCTAGTTCCAGCGACGAGTTAGTAGAATATCGTGACTCATACCATGGTCAAACCGACGAAACGAAACCATGACAACAAGAAACCCAACCAAAAAAAATATATAGTAACCCAAACTACTAGAAATTATCCGATGGTATTGGTTCGGTTTCGTCTGGTTATGTGACTGAGGTAAAACAGTAAAGTGAGTGCCTGAAAGGTAAACAAGGAGTGTGGATTAAAGGGCGTGGCAAGGGAGAGAATGTGGTACTTACCATTTTCTTCAACGACTTGACCCGCGACTGTCGAGACAACCTATAACGAAATAAAACAGAACAAAAATGTAGAGGTTATCTCATTACAGCATGATGATCGAAGGGTTAGAACGAGGCTGGACGGTAGTACAACACATGCTCTTGAGTTAATAATCTAACCTACATAACCACAACCCTAACCCTAAACCTAAACTCATCCTAGACCCACTTATAACCCTAACCCTAACCCTATATCTCTCTGACAATTAAAGCCCGGAGCAACTGTTACCGGAGCAAATTTCAGTTCACCGGCTAGGCATATCCTCGGTTCGTATACTCGGTATAAGTACCCCATTTCAGTTGTGAGATGTGCCCATTTGTTACTTCCTAATAAATGCCCGATACCCTTTCTTTCAAATTCCATTTTTTACCTTTAATAAGTGCCCCTATCCAAATAGAAACGGTGTTTCGTATTAAGCTCTATATAAAACCAGATTATTATTTTCACAAAAAGACTGTGTCTAATAATTACCATAAGATGTGCTATAAGACAAAATGTTTTTGTCACCTCGCATCTCCCCCCCCCCCGAAACTTTAGATTTATCATACCCTAATATTATATGCCCCTAATTGTAATCGACTGGAAGCAATTTTTCTCCAATCCCCACCCCCCCCCCCCCCTCCCACAATCTTGCTCGGTGCGCATTTATAGTTTGTATTCAAGGTCGTATTTAATCTTTCATTATTATATTGTGCTTAAAACGCCATGAGGATCGGCTATTGTAAATAATAATGAGAACTAATCGGTCACAATATAACCTAAAAATCTTTAAAATTTCCTTGCTCGCTTCGCTCACTCGCAAATGAATATTTAGACTACCACATACAACAGCAAAGGATATTGCCGAAGCGGTATCTTTGAGACTTAAAGAGAAAATCTTGGAGATAATCCCTGTATTATTTTGGAAAAAATATATACAAAATTTATTAAAGTTTTGTAATTTTTCGCTTTGAGGTTACCCTTTGTAGAAGCCCCCTTTTTTGTAAGTGCACTTTTTTTGTTGGTGCACCCCAACTTTGAAGAACACTCCGCCTCACTGGATTGCAACTCTCACCTAATGCTATATATTGGTGGAGTATAGCACTTAGCAACTATTGAACAGTCATACGACGAGGTGTCGTGGTGTACTGGTTCATTCACTTGACACTCTGACAAAACATTAATCCACATCTGCCACCCTACACCAAGATGTATATGGGGTCTGGCAATTGATGGGGTAATAATAATCGCAGGAGTCTAAGGAAGAACAGAATCGATGCTGATTAGGCTTCCTGATGTTAAAGGGATCTGGTAACTTTTTCTCAGATTCTGAAACAAAATCCTGGATTTAGCTTATGCTGCAATCATAATTATAAACCTTTAGGTCAGTCAGGAACCCCATGACCTTTACAAGCCGATCGCCTGTCTGATTATCAAGATACTTATGATTGGAATTCGAAACCAAATTTTGCATTTTCCTAACGGTTTTTATAACACTACAGTCTATTGAGGGAAACGAATATGCATGGTAAATCCGGTCACTCAATTTTTTCCCTTTTTTTAAGGCACTTCTTGGTCATTTTGAAGCGCAATTTTTGTAGGGCCTCAATATTACACCATATCACAGACACTGATAATACGTAGGACCGTGCATCTCAGATTTAACATTGTTAAACGAAGCCTTTGAATGATACTATTGTTATTGTCATTATTATTAATAATGAGCATACACATGTGAGAGAACACCGTTTTAATTAAACATAAACTAGTGAAGTAGTACACAATTGGATGATAAGCGTTATGACATTTAGAACTATTAAACATGGAAGTTAGTTTTTTTTAGTAACGTTTTTGTCAAAAAAGTGTGCTAGAAGAAAATGTGTTAACATTACAATGACGTGAAATATGAAGTGTACTATTGTGAATATATACGGCTCGAATAAAGATGTAAGTGATCTCCTTGAAAGTTTGCATGCACTCTTAACTCATTTTGGTGTAGAACCATATATTCTTGGAGGTGATATGAACACTGTCCAAGGTCCTCAATTAGACCGTTATCCCAACAACCATCAGTATCATATTAATTGTTTCACACGTATAGAAACCTTCAAAGAGAATTTTGATTTGGTAGATATATGACGCTTTATGAATCGATGTAAACTCCAGTACACTTGGTGGTCAAATACTTCCCAAAGTGCAATAGATTATTTTCCGATTTCAAATACTGTAAAGAGCTCGGTCGTTCATACAGATATACATTATGGTTACACACCTGACCAATCTGCAATTAGTTTATCAATTGAACAATCGGTCCCTAGAAGGGTCCCAGGATTTTGGAAGCTTAACACACTGCATATTAGGAGGGAGAATGAAAATGTAGAAGTGAATAAATTATGGAAATAGCTTTGAAGATAACAAACTAACTTCATTTTTGTCATATGGTATTTGGTATTTGTAAGAAGAAAAAAATGGAAAAGACAAACCATTTAATAAAATGGGAAGATGATTTAAATTTAAATCCGGAGAATTCAATTCAATGGCAAGACCGTTTTGTTAAAACATTCAAGACAACTTTAGATACAAAAAATCGAACAATCTAATTTAAATTCATTCACCGGTGAATTGCTACAAACGAATTTCTCTTTCGTATTGGTATAAAAACCTTACCAAAATGTAAATTTTGCCAGAAGGATAACCAGAAAGTAATGCATGTGTTTTGCTCCTGCCTAATTGTAAATATTTTTTTGACTGATGTGTACAGGTGGTCATATGAGTTAAAAGTAATAATTTTACCACTTACTAAACTAGATATCTGTTTTGGCGTACAACCAGGAAATATTTTTGTATACACGGTTATCTTATGGTATATTCTTTATTCATAACACCAAATGTTTTGATAAAATGTTGATTTTCAGTCAGTTTCAGGCAAATATGCTTATTTTATAGCTTATACGTAAAGGGAAACTTCAAATTCATTTTAAAAATTGAAAGCCCATAGTGTAGTTTAAAAAGTCGTACTTATTTTCATTTGCCTTTATCCACGTTTGTTCACATTTATGATTCTGACTTATATGCTATTAAACTATGGGAGTTATTTGTTTGTAAAACGCCTATGAATTTTTTTTTGTTATTTCCTTGTTGAAATGAAGGAGCAATAAAAGTTTTAAATATAAAAAAACTCATAACAATGAGGTATGACGTAATCCGAACATGATTTCTTTAAAACATACAAAATGGTATTTAAATCGCCCTTGAGTTGATTTTTCGAAAATAGTTGCGATCAAGTTTAATGTACAATTACTAAACAAAGTCTCTTCTAATATCTTGCAATTTTCAGCTTAATTCAATAATCGATATCATAATTATTATACAGTAGCTAGAATCCAATTGAAGATTTTTTTTTAAATGATATATTCAATACTTTGATTTGTTTTGTTCAAACGATATATATTTTCAATAAGATATTGTAAAGTCCACCGCACACTGACATTATGCGAGCTGACTGCTATTTGACCACGATCTGATTTCGAAGGAATTTGCAATAACATTGGATATGATTATTAAAACATGTTAAATCTTGATGACCCAGGATCGGAGTAGTTATACATTATGATTAATAAAAACCTTAATTTCGAGGGATTTCGTGCTAGCTTCGCACAAAGACTAAGATCGACTTTAAGTCGGACTTAACTTTGGCAGGCCGCTCATGCCACTGCTTGCTTTCACCATTGGTCTCTCAATCATGATCTTTAGATAATATTTTTAATCCTGACTAGATTTTAATAAAGTTATAACTTTGGTTGTAGTATTGTTATCATTATTCAGAACCTAGAACAAAAAGGTTATATCTGTCTAAATGTTATTATACAGTGCGTCTCTGGAATTTTCGATGTTTTATCGAAACTTAATACCAATTATAATTTTTAAAAATAACACATATTTGCGAAGCTTAGATCCTACTCTCTTATTTGATGCAACTCATATGATGCATTTTTACGCATGAATGATTTTAAAAGAAATTGAAGAAAGGGTACCAACAATTTATTTAGCAAACGGTATCTGTATTTTAAAGAGAAAATCGCATTTCCAGAAAGTTCATTCTTTGCCCTTTCATTACTCATATGACATCTCAATCAGGAAAAATGAGCCAGGAATAACAAAGTTCTGTTTGTTTAAAGGAATGCTTGCATTTCCATAATTTGATTAAACGAATTTGTTTGCCTGCCGTAGTAACAAACAGAGTTGACAAAAGACGTTATGCATGGCTGATCGTGAAGTCTGCATGAAGTCTTCCGTCTTCTTTGTTGCTAGGGCAGGCAGCCCGTGGAACGGATTCGTTGAATAAAATTAAGGAAAATTCGAGTCGCAGGAAATAAAAGGGGAGGGTCTAAGCTTTACAAATATGTGTCATTTATTAATTATAATTGTGATTAAGCTATGATAAAAACGTTTTCGTTTTTCTGGAAGGCACTGTATAATTGCAATTTCTTCGAAAATCGGATCGCATGATGATCATAGAGTGAGTGGTTGGCTTAGGTCTGTAAAAAATTATTAAAAGAATTATTAGGCCTACTCACCCAACATGTCAAGATGATGAGGATTTTTGACACAGACATCTTTCCAAATCAAAAATCATTCCATATCAAAATCGGTTCCAAAGATTATCCCCAAGTGTTATCGTGACGAGTGCGTTAGGTCATCAGAAGTCAGCTCAACTGAAGCTTTACAGTTTGAAAAAAACTTCTTCACTATATGACGGGCGTGAATTGGTCTGAATTTCACTCAAATGTTACTTCATTTGATATTTTATTGTGAATTCGTGGTAATTGACAGAATGAATCCTCAAAAAGATTTAGGATTGTCAACATTCAATATTCGTTGATGTTCTATGCCGACCAGTATAGTGACAGAGCACTGATCGTCGTAGAATCCAACAAAAATATTATTCTGTTCAGGATGATTATGAGCAGAGGAAAATAATAACAGACAGCTCTCCTACGGCTGGTGTGTTGGTGAAACGCTTTTCATCCATTCGATAGCACTGAAACTATAAACCTCCAGTCGATGGCCAAAAAGGAGGTATTTCTCTTTTTGAAATTCAAATGAAGAATTTGGTAGGATCTTTAGCCTTGGTTGACATGAATAAAAGTACAAATCTTTTAAAAAGTGAACGGCTGTAAATGCGACACTTGGTTAAATTGTAGGGTGGGCGAAGCAAGCCGATTGTGTTTTATCCTTCAGTACTCGATTTCACCCGCGGTACATTTCAAGTTGGTGTGTTTGCGCTTCGACTGCCACTCCTTACCGCGATGATGGAAACGTATTCGGACGCTTCGTGCTGTGATTGGTCGCATGTTTAGCCAATCACGGACCAGTGCGCTGTAGATCGAAATAGGTTTTAACTCGAGAAAAAAGGGTTTAACACGGGTGATTGCGGGGGTGACTGCGACAGGTTTTCAATTGAACGTGGCAGAATGATAATCGTGGTTTTATTTGCTTTAAATAACCTATACAGAACAAAGCATAACTATTTTCGAGGGCAATTTCAACATCCTATTGTATGTCCCACAGAAGTCATGTTCGGATTGATTGATTGATTGATTTTTATTCGACAAGCTTCCAACATACAACAATATACAATAAAACAGATTCAAATTAAGTCAGCTTGAACAGGATAACCCACGAAAGCTCGAGAGATTATTTCCAGTGGGGTCCCCTACAGACATGTACAAAATTAATACGTTAAAATAGTATTATTTACAGACAGATAAGAAAAATAACAAGAATTACTTATTTAAGATAATAATAATAACAACATTAAATAGAAATGATAATAAGTACAAGAAGAAAAAGAAGAAGGAGAAGAAAAAAAAAGAGGGGGTAGAAGAGGAAAATAAGGATGAATTTGTAACACTTTACGTGACACGTGATTGTCATGTTCATACATTTTCAATAGGTGACGCACATGTATAATAAAATTGTCTTAGGGTGAAGTTTGAAAGTAGTTGCTATCGTGTTGCGCCTAAAACATTGCATTAAAAACATCAAAACACCAAGAAAAGAATATGAAGATATCTATTTTTAAACCCAACATTGATGAAGAAATTACAATAAAAGAAATAAATATAAACGTTGGAAATATGACAACACTTGAAGAGCATTTAATTTCTTTGAACATTTCTACATGACATTATTATGCATAAAAGGACACAATATATTTGTTGTATTTTTTTCTGTAAATAATTTAACTGCCCCTTTTACCTCATTAAAAAAAAAATATATATATATATATAATTAACACAATCAATCGAATTATTCATATACTTTAACCAATTATATGGCCTACTTTAGTTCCTTCATCCCTCCTTTCACGTTTGTCTACCCTTTCACTTTTTCTCCCTCCCGATCTCCCTCTCACTCCCTTCATCAGGGCACAACTCCTCTCTGATAATTATAAGAGCTTATTATACACAAAAGACACCGATCGAGGCACCGCCATATTCTTGGCACGAAAGTACTGAATAATTTCTCAACCCCAAGTCTGTACTATGCCGTTGTCAGGCAACAGTTAGGTGTAAGTGCGTTTTTATTATTAGAATTGCTACTTTATGGCTGTTTTAATGGTGGGAAAAAAATATAATAAAGAATAAATTTCAATTACGCAACTGTAGGGTGAAAGATATACGAATTCCATTTTGTGTTTTCTAAGTTGTGAGAGAAAACAAAATCCGGTCAGTTTGCTCTGTTGCATGTCTTAATCTTTCTCCGTCTCTCTCTTTCTCTCTCTCTCTCTCTCTCTCTCTCTCTCTCTCCATCTCCTTCTCCCTCTCTCCATTTGTGTTCAGCCTCTTACAGGCTTTAAAATTCTACTGGTCGAAAACATTAATAATGGAAAACTCCCTCTTTCCATTTTGTTCAGCCTTGCACAGGGATCTAAAATTCTACTGGTCGAAAACAAAAATCATTGAAAACTATTCCTGTATTCTCTTTTCGTTTAAATATTCTCTCTCTATCTCTCTCTCTCTCTATCCCCCCCCCCCCCCTCTCTCTCTCTGCCTTGCTTTGTCTCCGTCTCTTTCTGTCTATACTCTAAATGCTTTTCCTTCCATCTTTATTGGTTATTCCTGTTTTTCTTTCTTTGTTTGAAACTTTTATATTTTTCCTTTTTCTGGTACCTTCTTGCCACTAAATTATCCAATCACTTTGTTCATTTCCTTATCTTTCATCTTTCATACAGCCGTTCATTGTTTTAAATTTGATTCATCTATTATCTCTTACCTTTCCTCACATTTTGACTTACGACTATTGCCATTGCATATTTCTCTTTTCATCTCTCTTCCTCTCCCCCCCCCCTCTCTCTCTCTCTCTCTCTCTCTCTCCCTCCCTTTATCTCTCTCCCTTTCTCCATTCCCCCAAGTTTCTCCTAATCTTTGTATCCCCCCCATCTCCTACTTTCCGTCTCTCTCTCCCCCTTTCTATCTTCACCTATTTTTCTCTCTTCTTCCCTTACCGTCTGTCCCTCTCCATCTTTTCTATCTCTCTGTTTCTACCCCTTTTCCTCTTTCTCCATCTCTCTCTCTCTTTCCATCTCCATATTTCCCTCTATCTTTTCTCTCTGCTTTATTCTACATGTCGATGTCCTTCTTAACATGCTCTCGTTATACTAAGTTCACGTCTCTCCTCCTTCATCTTCTCCCTTCCATTCCTGTTTCAACTTCAGTCTCTTAATTGTTGTCATTTAAGCTTTCACTCAATCAATATTTTGTTTCTCTTTAAAAAACATGGAAGAAAAAAAAAAAAAAAAAGATTTTAAGCTGAAATTACACAATGAATATCTTTTTATTTGTATCATGTTACATAGTGAAAACAAGGAACAAGTTGTTGGAAAAGAAAGAAGAAAAAAAATCATCTTACAGACGGCTACATGTGACACGGTCCCTCAACACAACATGTACTAGAAATGATCTTGGTGCATAATTTTGCTGTACTTAATATTTTTAAAGTATTCTTAAAAACATCTGCGGCAACCAAAGGTCACTGATAACAGAGGAATGAATAAATAATCGGTAAAAAAAATGTCATTTACATTATAAAAGGATCCAAACATGTAAGCTTTTACATGATTGGCTTTTTAAAAAAAAATCATATTATTAAAAAAAAGGCAAAATAACATTTATAACCTGTTACAGGATTCAATAAAATTATAACTATTAAAATAACCATGCTTTGGTCAAAGATATATCACAATATTTCATGTTTTTTTAAAACGAAGGATTTTCTTTTTTGTTGTTGTTGTTGAAAAAGTAAAGAATGTTTTTGTTTTTCCTTGACAGATTCTTGTCATTTTTATAAATCCAGTCAACATACATGTACATCTATATACAAATGCCTGTCATGAGTGGAATAAACTATAATGGACAATCTATACAGGATTGTTTGCTGTTAAACCAACTTGAACAGAAAATGGGTCACATCTCTATCGACCTTTGACCTTAATCACTGAACTCTGATAAATGTTTGCTTCTCAACCTTTCATTATCTCAGGAAATCACAATAACGGTGCATGACCTTTAACCTTACACATGAAGATGTGATCAGTGTTTCCTTCTCATCCTTTCAATCTGTCATTATATCACAATATCAGTGTACAACCTTTGACTTTACATGATCTGATCTGATCATTTTTTGCTCCTCATCCTTTCATTCTCCTAGTATATCAAAATAACAGTATATGACCTTTGACCTTACACATTAAGATCTGATCACTTTTCGCTCCTCATCCTTTCATTCTCTTAGCATATCACAATAACAGTGTACGACCTTTGACCTTACACATTAAGATCTAAATCGCTTTTTGCTTCTCATCCTTTCATCCCCTCAGTATATCAAAATAACAGTGTATGACCTTTGACCGTACACATTAAGATCTGATCACTGTATGTTTCTCATAATGTACCACAGGTAAAGAAACCTTATCTTACATGACCTTTGACATTATTTGTCTATCTTATCACTGAGAGCACTATCACTCATCTTTACTGACTTTGTCTTTCTGTCATTCCCCTCTCTTGAAGTTCAACTTCTCATTGAGAAGCAAAAATAAATTGTGATCTGACATATGACCTTATTTGACCTCTGATCAAAGATTCTTTCTCATTTAACATAAGGCAATAAGTCAATTTTCATCTTGAATGACCTATGACATCTAATTTTACAGGTCAACCAAGTGAGTATACTCTTTCAAGTAAATTGTATTTTCAAATTCCTATAAGAGACATATCCTCGACCAGTGAACTTTCACCTTTTGACAACTTAAATCAGTTCATTTTCACATGCTTATACATACTTAAAACTATATGTAATTAACTTGAAGTTGCTTGACATCTGTTCAAGTATCCCGACAGGAAAACTCATAAAATACATAAAATAAACAAAACCTCAGCAATGTCTTTGACAATGGAGGCATATGGTGTTTTACACTTCTAATGCAAATTATATTTTTGGGTGAGATTTGACAGGAATAAAAGACTTCTTCCACAGACACATGACTAATGTACACTTGGTGCCTTGGGGAAAAAAATGATCATGATTCTTTAATGAAGATGAATTTGCTTGCCCAACTGCATATATTCTGATTCTAGAATAGATCATTTTCCCCTTACATCTTAAGAACCACAGATTTTTAAAACATTATAACAAAAATTTACAAGCAAGAACTGGATAATCGAATCTAAAAACCCAAGACAGAACAAAAAAACAATTTCAGCTGCAAGTTAAAACGTATGGGGTGTGCTCCTCGTTGCCCCAAACACATTCAGTCAATATGTGTATTGAAAAGTTTACTTCCACCTACATAAAAATGAAAAAAATAACACTTTCCAAATTCCAATTCTTTTAAAAATATACAGCATGTTGCCTCATTTTCTTTAAGAGATCCACTATTTCAGCCAATAGAAAAGGGTTAAGTTTAAAAACAAAATTTCCTTTAATTTTTTTTTTTTAATCTCTCTTTTTTTAAATCAACCCATAGATTTAAGTTCCTCAATGAGATTTGTGTAATGCAATCTCATCCATTTAACTTAAGTTAGCTGTCATTGTACATAACCACAATGCATTATCATGTTGAATGAGTACATGTACATGCCTTGTGAATAAAAGTGGCACAGTATTCAGATCCCTTAACAAAATTTAGTGGAACGCAAAAAAGATTTGTCTGGAATGCAAAAAATGCATCATTGTTGGTCACAACATTTTACCTGCCTCAATGAACATTGCTTTGTTATAATACTTCAAGTCAGGGTAGTAATTCTGTAACAAAATTAATACATGGAATCGTCTGTTTGGCTTCAATTCTGTGTTTAAGTATATGAGTTCAGGCCCATCTGGCTCCAAAAATACGAAATTAATTAAATCATAACAAGGAAATGAAAGGTGGATTTCATGACAGCGTGACTTTTGTTAGACAGAATTGTGGTCATTTCACGAAATAAGGAGTATTAAACCTGGTGCTTCGTACATACATGGGCTCACTTAGTCTGGGATCAAACCTGGCCTAAAGTTAGTCCCATCTTACGAATACAGACCAAAGAATCTCTGGGCATCTACACTGCTCTTGCTGCATCATTTCTGAAACATTTTAGAAAAGTCAGAGTTGGACATCTTAGTTTCCTTCAGGCCTTCTCCCTCGGACTTGCCATTGCTGGCTGCATCATTGGTTTCCATGGCGACGGAAGATGACGCTGGCTTGGGCTTGGCTGATGCTGGTTTTTGAAGTGACCGGGGTAACAATGAGATTTGGGTGCGGCCTTTACCCCTGGGACCAACGATGCCCCTGTAACGATAATGAAAGTGTTAATGAACACTCAATGGAAGTTTTTGATTCTAGATTATAACTACAACAAAAAATAATAATATTGATAATAATAATAACAATGAAAATAATTAGAATATTGATAATTGTTTTAATAAATAAATAATAATAATAAATATAATAATAATGATAAAAATTATGATAATAATAATAATAATGATAACAATAATAAAATTATAACATTAATAATATCAATAATAATATCAATAATAATGATAATACAAATTATAACATTAATAATTAAAAAATCTTCTAGACAGATACGATTTTCCCTCCCATCTATTTATTCAAACAGTTTCATATCAGTTATAGGGATGTTTGTTTAAAAAATCTTCTTTTCCAAGACAAGCTCAACAGCAAAATTGATGAATCAAAAGCACAAAGAGGCAGGGAGGTTTTACGTTGCACCATCCAACCATTACAAAGAAGGCTTCAACAGGTTACTGTATTATTCATGCTTCATCCCTGAGTAGATCAAACCACACACGCATCATAAAACCACCCGAACTTTCTTAGCGACGTCAAAGGTTCAGTTGGCTGGTATTTGTTTGTAGCTTGTTGCCTAGCAACTAATGGCATGTATTGAATTTCATAAGCATAATCCCTATAGAAGAACTGGAAACTTTGACCTAGTTCAAAATTACAAATGAGAAGTTTAGTCAAGTCTGCCAGGATAAATGGCTGATATACTATATCAGATCAATAAATTTGTTTTTTAAATACCTTCCCCTTTTAGTATTATGTTTAGAAAACTTGGTGGCTATTATAATTAAATAACAGTATCAAAACGCCCTTTTTAAATACTGGTACAAAACAAAGACAGAAATAAAATAAAATTTAGGTTCCTGCCAAAAAAGAGGCTTTTCTCCTAATACTCTACACAAAATCTCTTAGTAATAAGGATAAAACTTCACAAGTCACATTCTTTATTGGTCCCTAAACTACTGCATTGTATATTTTATATGTTGATATTAATAAACCGAAATTGAATTGAATTGAATTGAATTTATAATCATAGAGCTCTTTCCCATGGTTCATCTAACAATTCACTCACCCATTATGAGTGTCAAGAATATAAACCAACTGTGCTTTGTCCCAATATTTGGGCAGTTCAAACCATCCAAGACAAGGTTGTTTTGTTGTTAATATGTTAAATATGGTACATAATGGTTGGTGGCTCTACTTGTGCTAAGAAGGGGAAACTTTCTTGAGCTCCCAAAGATGTTGTTCTTTTTCAGGAGGATGGAAAGCAGTAGGAACAGCATCTTCAGGGGTGACAGTGAGCACTAAAAAAAAAAATGTTTTTTTATTTTCCCCACAACCCACCCCCCTTGAGTAAAAAAAAACATCTAACATTCCCCCCTTTCGAGTAAGAAAATTGGGACAAAATTGGGGAAAAAATAGGGCAAAATATGGAAGAATAGAGAAGATAAGGGGGAAATTGGGAAAATCAGGATAAAATAGGAAAGAAGAAAAAAATCTGGTAGAAAAAAATCAGGTAAAAACATTTTTAAAAAATTAAAACAAATCTGGATTAAAAAAAAAAAATAATAATCGGGAAGGAAAAAAATATATCGGGAAACCGATTTAAATCGGGTTTTTATCAGGCCTGCATCTTTCAGGTATTCTTTTGGGGGGTGGGTGGGGGGTTGCAGCAGTGCAGGAGCTTCCAAAGGTATGAGGGGAGAAGTCACTTGGCACTCAATAATTTTGGTTTCCTCTCGGAATTTGAAGCAGTAGAAGCAGAATACTTCAAGGGAGCATCACAAGGGTTGGGGGATGCTAAAGGTGTGTGTGCTTAAATTTTGCAGTGGGTAATCCCCCCAAAAGGGAACCCTCCTTGCCACCCCCCCCCCCCCCCCCCCCCCCTCCCTCCAAAGAAAGGTTGTAAGGGTATGAAGGGGGAACTTACTTGGCACCCAGAGATTTCTGTCCCCTCTCCGGGGGGTTTGAAGCAGCAGCGGGAGCGGCATCCTTCAGGGGTGCTTTCCTTGTGGGAGGATTACTGATCGCCACGGTGATGGTGTGCTCACCTATCTGGGTGTTGTCTAGACCCATCACAGCCCTGGTCGCACTGGCCTAATAATAGAAAAAAGAGGGTAATAGAAATAAAGTCAGAATACATGGTTGTTGAAATCAGGAGTTGTATTCTGAAAACAAAGTCAATTGTTTAACAAATCAAAACTAATTGTTTAAACATATTTGTGGCTTACACCCAGTAAATAAGATTGATTGATCTATCTGTCATTGAAAACAAGTCCAAAAAATCCTGGAACTAGCGGGATTCGAACCTGCCGTCTACTGCTTGCCGGGCAGCGACTCTACCACCGAGCCATCACTGGTCCATGGCACAGTCACAATGAAGTAGAAACAAATACCCAAGCTCTCCTGATTCATTCTGACTTATTAATATTCATTAGTCTGCCATTAGGACAATAGCTTTTATGACTGTAATGCTTCCTGGGCGAAATCAGGAGAGCTTGAGTATTTGTTTCTAATTCATCTGTGATTTCTCCCAGGAAGCATTACATTTATTTATTTATTTTAAACCAAAAATTAGGACACATCATGGGCTAATTTCAGCACAGAGTTGGTCGCATAAAGTCAAACGAGACATCAGTGCAAGTGCAAGCACCACTGGTTAGTGTTAGTTCCACACAAATTAAGTTTGAAACAACAATTAACATAGTTTGCCCTAATATATGACGTAACATTATTTTGAAGAATACAGGCTCCGGATGTTAATTTCCCATGTCCAGTTGCTCTGTAAAAGCATAAAAAGGTAAGTGTACCAAAGCTTTATGTTCAAGGACAAAACCTGATATCTGAAGCCCCACCCCCCCCCCCCCCCCTCACTCTCATCACCTATATATAAACCTGTACAAGGCTAGAATGGGCCAGACTGCACGTTTTCATTTGGTCACAAAATGCTTCTCTACAGGAAAAAAAGCATCTTTCTTATCATAAACTGTGATTTTTCTGTTAACTGATTGTTTTCATTTTTTTTTTTTTAATTCATTAGCTATGGAAAATGTATTCTTATTTGATTACTGGTAGACCATTAAATATTTCTTCACACCACAAAACTTACCTCATTTTCAAAGTCCACATAAGCTAGACCTTTGGGGACTCCACTTTTGAACGTCACAATACGCACACCCTTCAGCTTACCAAACTGTAGAAAGATTAAAAAACATGATTTAACTTGTCAAATGTCTTATATTTATGCAATTTTGAATCTTGTGTAAGCAATATATCTTGTATCCCCCATTGGACCAGTCAATGGCTATTAGCTATAGTTTCTATACAACTAGAAAAAGCTAGCATTTGCTTTTTTCTAACCTTCTGCTTGCACGGTTTTTACTTTAAAGCTTATCTGTTCTAGTTTATAGGAGGGATCAGACCACCCTGCAAGGTCACTGGACAAGTGGTTATCTCATCAACTCAGCTCTCAATTAACATGTGAAAAAGAGGATCGTGGAGGACCAATGGTCACCGATTAGGCATTGTTTTCTATATAGAGGGAGTAAGAAGCCAGTTTTGGAAACGACCCCCTCTCAAAAAATGAAATGGAAGCTCTTATTACCAATCATATAAAAGAATATGTTTTGACTCATACGTGATGATACAAATTTTGCCGGGAAAACGCCTACTAATTGATATATTTGGTAAATTATCATATCGATCTGGCCTGGATAGATATCGCGAATGCACTTCAACATTGAACATTTTGGCACATATTTCTGCTTTTTTGCGAATTTAGGTTAAAGTATTGCCACCTAAACCTCTGAAGGCAATATTTTAACAATATTGAATGGATATTTTGCACCCAAAACCCTTGAACCACAATTATACCACTACAAATCTTTACCTTTAATTCAGTTTCTAAAAACCCAAAAGGTGGGATCACCCTAAGCTCTACACTAGAGCTCATTTTTGTTTACAGACAGTAATTGAGCGTCATAGGTAGAGTTATGAATGTTTCCATGGAAACGACACACCAGTGTGCATAAAATACTACAATCGCTCCCATCACAGAGCAGTTACCACGGTAATACACGCAACCAGTTTTACTAGAACTAAGAAGCCACCACAAGCAGCCAATGTATATAATTGATGCGCCCTCAGATTTTAACCTGTATCAATTTCAAAATAATATTTTGCTCTGCATTTTAGGGGTTCCATGTTGCTATACTACATTGCTTTGCAAAATTATTCATTTCTGGAGGGCATTTCACAAAGCCTTTTTTCAATGACAAATGACAAAAATCAGTGAAAACTCTGCTGATAACCAATCAAAAGCAAGGATTTCAGTAGCTTACATCAAAAACTGTCATTTATCACTGAAGACAAGTTTTGTGAAACGCCCCACTGGTCTTGATTAACTCCATGGCAAACCTTTTAACACCGGTATAGTTTAAGCTTGCGCTGGAAACAGTTAAATAATCTAAAAGCTTAATCTCTCCCATGGTAAATTCAATGTGGCACAGGGAGATTATTTGTGTGGAATATAAAGAGTTGATTAATCCCTGGTAACTGCCCTTTGCGACGCCTATTCAGTATTGTCTTGGTGCTAAAAACACTTTTTTAAAAACCTCTGGCACCATCCTTGGTCGCCAAGACACAACATTGGCAGTGTTAATGAAGTTTTGGGGCACATTATTTCAAAGTACTTAAAACTTAAAACCATCAACAACAATGATGCGAGAAACAGACATTTATATGACAAAACACTTTTTTTTTTAAAAGGAATGATGAGGAGGCACAAGAAGAAGAAAAAGATGATGAAGGAGAAAACGGGGGAAAAAAAAGGACAACCAGAAGAACAAGAACATGGAGAGGAAGAAGAAAACAAAGAAGAAGAAGATGGAGGAGGAGGAAGAAGAAGAAGAGATGGAGAAGAAAGAGAAGAAAAAGAAGTAGAAGCAGTGGAAGAAGAGGATGAAGAACAACAACAACAACAACAACAACAAAAGAAGAAGAAAAGAAGTAGAAATAGGGAAGAAAATGAAGAAGAAAAAGAACATAAACAACAAAAAATACATTTTTTCCTTCTTGTACATACTATTTTACTTCCCCAGCAGAAAAAGCACTGAGGGGAACATCCAAAATCAATGATATTGAAAAGTACAACGAATGGGAATGTTATCCTAAATAAGTCACAGTCAAATGGCTAAATTGCAAATTTGAGATTTCCATTTGTATACTGATCGCAACTTTATTAACTTTCTTATTGTCCGTCAGATATCGTAGAAAATCTGTTTCTTTGAACTTTAGACTTCTATTTGTATACTGATCACAACTTTATAAATATTCATGAACTTTTTTTATTGTCTGTCAGATATTGTTTTAAATGTGTGTTTCTTTGAATTTGAGATTTCCATATGTATAGTGATCAAACCTTACAAAACTTCATTAACTTTCTTATTGTCTGTCAGATATTCTTAAAATCTTTGTTTCTCTGATTTTTTTCTTTTTCATCCGATTCAACTTGTTGTAATGATCATTGCCCTTTGAAGTATACAGAAAAGTCAATGAATATGTACTCACCTTACTGAAGGTTTTCTCCAGCTCTTCGGTCGAAAGTGTCCTGGGTAAGCCACTCACAAAGAGTTTATTCTTCTCCATCTTGTTTTCATACTGTATCCATGGAAACACAAATGAAATGCCTTTCAAAATATGATCAAATACTGTGAAACCTGAGTATAAAGGCCACTCAAAGGGAAGATTAAAGTGCCCCTCATAGGCATGGTCTTTATATTCAGGTTTGTGTGGTACACAATTGAAATGAGAAAAAGCAGAACATTTTTGCTTTTGAAGACAGGTGGTTGTTCTATACAGGGGATCACTAAAGCATTTTTTACTGTGTCAGGTCACAGCTTGATTGCATTGCATATTTCTCCAAGATGAGGAAATGATGTAAGACAATTTTAAAGATTTGCTATCATGAAAATAATAAGTCAACTTACATGTATAGCAAGCTGTACTACAAAATACAAGTACATTTACAGCATTTTGGATAGCAAAGCAGGGAAAATCTCAGATAACACATAATTTCCACTAAATTTGAGTTTAATTTACACATCATGAATGATATCATTCATATATAAGCATTGGTGATAAACAATATCTTTTTTCGAGAGGTAAACCTTATATTTCTAGTGAATTCTTTAGAAATATGAATACACATATTTCTCCTTAAAGTGACTCTGTAACATCGGTTGAAGGTTGATGAAAAAACGTCGTAAATTTTGTATGAAAAAAATGTTACTTATTATATTCCTTCTATCATACGTACTCGCTAACATGCAAACAATCCTGAAAAAATTCTTAAAACACAAAGTTATTTATGGTTTTCTTTGAAGGCATCATTGTGCCACACCCTCTAACAGTAAATTCTTCCAACTAATTTTGAATTTTCCCAACCTTTTTTCCATGAAAACAAGACATAAGACAGGCTTTTACAAATATTTCAACAATGAAATTTCTGGAATGGTATAAAGAGCCAATTCATTGCGTTGTGCCGATTTACATTTACCTTAAATGTAATTGAATTGTACTAATATAGTTGGGAGAATTAAAGAATCGATCAGATCAGTTTTTTCATTATTAATGATTCCGTTTTCACTCAAACTTTCAGATTATCTTTCATTGTACATATAGCATTGAAGTCACTATCTTAGCACAATTTTTTCTCATCTGAACTGAAGTTGTAAAATTCATGTATACACGCAATTTATCGTCTTTTGAATTTCAATTCAAAACCAAAAAAAAAACTAACAAGAACTGTACAAAAACTCCTGTACTATAAAGAATAACATCTCCTTACCAAGAACTTCTTCTCAGCTGGCGCACCTGATCTGTCTTTTGAAGGGTCCACATACATGGGTCTGTCATTTATGGTCTCTCTGTCCTTCTCCAGTGCCTTCTTTGCAGACTCCTGTAAAGATTTAAATTCAAATTACAATTTAAAGCACCACTGTCCTACTTGTAGCTACTTGCTCCCTCTATATAGAAAACTTCCCCAATCGGTGCCTGTTGGTCCCCCATGATCCTCTTTTTCTTATGTTAGTTGAGAGCTGAGTTAATGAGATAGCCACCTGTCAGTGACCTCGCTGTGTGGTCTAATCCCTTCTGGCCCAGTAGTATTGACGGTCTTTAAGCCATTGAATTTTTACTTAGTTGTCTCATTCTCATAGGCTTAAAACAAGGACCACCTGTCATTCTTGAGATATTGTGATGATGAGGCTAAAACCTGTAATTTCATAAATTGACCTCTATGGCCTTTGACCTTTGACCTTCTTACTCCAAAATCAAATCAGATTGTCTTTCCATAATGATACATACTATCACCAAGTTTGAAGATCATACCTCAAGTGGTTCTTGAGATATCGCGATAACAAGAAAGCTGGATGGACGTAAGGTTGGACAGACAACCCGAAAACATAATGCCTCGAGCACCACCTTCAGTGAGCGGAGGCATTAAGACTTGAAGCACACATGTGCATTACACTATATCAGCACTAAAACAGCAACATCCTACCTGTCCCGTAAGATACATTCTAAGAAATAAGCCAGTTTGTAGATACAATCTGCACATGAGCAGATAAAGGTCATTTGTACCAAAATTTTAAACTCCAGCGAGAAAAACAACCAATAGGCTGAGAGAGTGACCGTGTTTAAATAAATAAATGAAATGAAAAAATACGTGGTCATGATAGATATGTTATCATTTATGCACTGACAGTACATTCTATGAATCACAGGTGGAAGTATTCTCAAGATCTGTGATCTGAAACATCTATGGATATTTGGGGTCATTTTTACTACATGTATGTGCGAAGTATGAACTGGTCTATTCTCTCCGTTCAAAAATATGAAATATCAGATTAAACAATTAGCTAAAAACGAGCTAGTATGAAGAAAATAATAATCAACCCCAAAACCTATATCCAACATTTATGGGTGAAAGATAAATTTTGAATTTTCTGTTTAAGATAAATTAAGAATTTCTCTTTACAGAAGCATTATTTGAAGTCAAGACTTACCTCATCTTCAAACTCAACGTAGCAATAACCTTTGAACTTCTTCTGGTAGTTAGTTACCATTCGAACATCCCTGACAGTGCCACACTGTAGATAAAAAACAAAACGATAAAAATGTAGTAGATTCACAATGCTATCTGTCATTGAATTATCGTTATAACAATAAAATCATTAATTTCACATAAGAGTCCAACACAACTTTACAACAAATCTTCTGGGCTACAACACAATATTTGGCCACAATATTATGATAACAAATTATAATAACTTATCTGTAAATATATAGTGATAAAAAAATCATGCTTGTATTTGCAATTTAACTGTAGTCCCATGGTGCCATGGTGGTTTTTGGGGAGGGCGAGGGTTGTAGAGGGAGAATGATAGCTGTAGAGGTAACATTGGTTGTGGTCGTAGAGCAGGAGAAATTATTAGAGAGGGAGGATGATGGTAGTAGAGGTAAGATGATAGTCGTGGTCGTAGAGAGCAGGAGCAAAGGTATTAGAGGGAGAATTATGGTAGAAAAGAGGATAAGATAATAGTAGTGGTCGAGCAGGATAGTAGGATAAATGGGACGGTAATTGATGTTAGTTCTTACCTCTGAGAAGACTTTCCTGATCCTCTTCTCTGTGACGTTATAGTCTAGATTCTTGACGAACACCGTCCTTGGGTCGTTGTTGTCACGCTCAGGCTTCTTCTTCTTAGGGTTCATAGCCATCTGGAATTCCACAGATTGGTCATTGAGACTCTCCTTTGCAGGGATGTCCTCCATGTCGATGTCCTTCACTCTGTCCGAAACAGCTGCATAATAATAATAATAATAATCTTTTAAAGTCCACTCCTAATTTTATTAAGTTTAACCGAAAATGAAAATTGTTTTTGCCCAAGCGCCAAGCGCCAGATCGACGTTGCTCTATCCCTTATTGTTGAACGCCAAACAAGGTAGCAGCAACTCGTCTTTCATCATCTTTTGGTATAACGCGGCCGGGGTTCGAACCCACGACCTCCCGGTTGTGAGGCGGTCGCTCTACTGACTGAGCCAACACACCCATAAGAGGGACCGACAAAGGTTCATTCACATATGATGATTTAAAGATAAAGATAAAGATATAAGAGTTCAGGTCATGCAATTGCATTGTGAAAGAAACGGTGTGGAATCCATCAGAAAAGTTTGATCATCTAGCATATCAGTATTGGTGTGTACTGCAAGGTTCTGGAATCATCAAAATGATAAGAAAGTTAGCCCAGTCTTGGTAAGGTTATAAGCACTGTACACAAAAAGATGTTTATGGGGCTACACGAATATGTGGCATCAAAATCCGTCCCGATTTTTCTGTTGTTACAAGCCATATTTAAAATATGAAAGCATTTGAAGAGCCAAGCTTTTCAGGGAACATGTTTTATCTGATGTTCTTCCACACTTGCAGGAACAATGATAACGCTCACAAACTATTTTTCACCTCTTCCAAGAATTCAACATTCTCTTTAAACCAAGTTGTTAGTGTTATTTACTTGAATAATGACATATAAAGTCAGTTGATCCACAGACAAAACTTAATATCCACATATAAAATTGGGTGATCCACAGACAAAAATTCATACATGTTAAAATTAGAATGTGGAGGGAGAATGAACAGACGTATGCAAAGCACAGAGTCCATTTTGCCTGGGCTCCAGGGATCTTATAATGGCTCTTGGGTTCTTAATAAATAATTATCATGGTGTAAACTTATAGAGCGCCCACACCGTCCAGGGAGGCTCATGGTGCTGGCTCAGCAACAGTTCTCTTTAATACAAGTTAAGTAAATGTTTATTTGATAATAGAGTTATACCATCAGAAACTCAAAAACAATATTGCACCAACATTTGTATCACCCATTTCAATCCCCAGCTCTGCCCAGTGGGGCCCGGTGCCCTCCAGCTGCTCCTTAAATGTAAAGACCAGTTTTGGAAACGCCCCCCTCTCAAAAAATGAAATGGAAGCTCTTATTACCAATCATGTGAAAGAATATGTTTTGACTAATACGTGATCATACGAATTTTGCAGAGAAACCGCCTACTAATTGATATATTTGGTAAAGTATTATATCTATTCGGACCTGATAGATATAACACACGTGTCGCGCACGTGTGCGTAGTCCCATATATATCTTTCTGTGTACAGTGCTTGTAACTTTACCAAGACTGAGCCAAATTTCTTATTATTTTGATGATTCCAGAACCTTGCAGTACACACCAATACTTATATGCTAGATGATCAACCTTTTCTGATCGATTCCACAACGTTTCTTTCACAATGCGATCGCACGACCATAACTGGTCTTTATCTTTAAATGCACTCTGGTGCAATCTCAGCCAGAAACGTGAAGCACATTATGCTTATTATCTCATTTCATTTAATAGCCATGGCAGGAAACCGAGCCAGTTTACCGCAGCAAATTTAAACAAGCACCGAATATCTATGACCAAAGTAAAAACCAGCTTGGAGCAAATTTGGGGTCACTATCACACAACAAAAAGTTGATTGTTTAGTGGAACTCACGTTTTAAATCCTCATCATTTGGTCCTACTCGGGGTGCTGGCAGTTGAGGGATTTTGAACACAGGAGCTGATGATGATGTCGACGATGACGAAGACGATGGCGATGTTGAAGGGTACGATGTACCTGTAGATGGTCCCGCCTCTCCGTCAAAACTAGCGTCTAGTCTAGGATTGGAATCTGGCAGGGAATTCTTCTTCTGTTTGATGGTAACAAAAATATTGAAAGAAAATAGAAAATTATATACAAAACAATCATCTGTTTTAATTTAGGCACAAAAATATTTCCAAGATTCCAGATTGATCTCTACTATGCAAGGATGTTTCCAAAATAAGTATTCGAGGTAGGCCTCAACTACAAAAATAAATTAAAACACTCATATTCCCTTTTTCAATAAACACTGAAAATATCTTCAAAGAAAACAAAATATTTTCTCTCCTTTAAATACAGTTCTCCTTTGGTAATTCTCAGAGATTTGTTATTTTCTTAGATAACGCAACAAGACTTTTCATACTGACAAACTTACCTATAAACTAGAAGTTCAGAAGCCTTCTATCTGAGAGATATTCATAACTGACTAATTCAACTGTAGCTCTAGATTTTTTTAATGACAGACAAGTCCTATGCCCTAACATGAAATGTGTACTTTTTGGAAGTACAGGCTTTTCCTAGCTAACTTTATATGAGAGAGTTTTTTTGTTTTTTTTTGTGGGGGGGGGGGGGGTTATCATCAAGAGTGTATTCAAAGTTAAGAAAAGCTGGAAAATCTATTTTTACCCCTTTGACTTTACTATGAAAATAGTCTTGTCTAGTTCAAATCATGTATTCATCAATGTCTCTATGCAATTCCAGAGAGCTTTGAATAACTTTCAAGGAGTTCATTCCTACCAATATCCATTTACTGCATAGAGTGGTGAAGTGTGACGTCACCATAAAATCAAATTTTAGAATTTCTCAATTTGTTTTCATTTTCCGAAAGAGCATCAAAAATAATGTCCAAATGTCGAAAGCCAATTGAATGTGTTAAGTATTGTCTGAGATATGACCATCTGATTAAATATACTCCCCATAGGAGATCAGTGTTATATGCTCTGGCCCCTAACCACTAGGAGCCAGAGCATATAACACTTAGTTCCCATAGGACATATATTTATTCAGATGTTCATATCTCAGCCAATACTTAACATAATTCAATTGGTTTTCGACATTTGGCCATTATTTTGTATGCTCTTTCGGAAAATGAAGAAAAAATTGAGAAATTCTAAAAAAAAAATTTGTATGACGTCACAGCTTCTGTACTCTATAGGAGTCAAGTGTGAAAATGTAAATTAATGTCTTGCCAAAGGACACGAGTGCTGTGGCAGAGATTCAAGCCCCAGTGACCTATCCACTAGACCATAACACCCCTACATACACCCAAATCTTGCATGTATTGTGATAATGAGTGCTTTTACTTTCCATGCTTTCTAGTTACATGTACCTGTTTCTTAAAGGCTTGTTTACTAGTTCCTGGTTCGTCGAATGATCTCTTGCCTCCCTTTCTCTCACTTCTCTGCTTAGTCCTGTTCTCCGATCCTCTCTCGTCCGCCTGTTTCGACCATGATGATTCTTGTTCTGCTGCCTGAATGTTAATAAATCAAAACATGGACACTTATATTGATATGAATGAATGCGCGCAACAAAGGTCCTACGTGTATTCACTGTGCTCTGTGTTTAATATATGATACAGAAATGTGAAGGGTATTACACTGTAGTTTTGAAGTTTGAAGTTATATTTATTCCACATTTTACATAGAAATACAGTTTATATTCTTTTCTTTTTTATGCAGGCGTATATTATTATAAGAATAGATTTCACACAAGAAAAAATAAAAAAATAAAAAATTAGAGATTTCAAATCAAATATAATGTACGGAAAATATGTATATATAACAGGCTGGGTAGAACAATGTAAAATGTGGGGAGCCTAAATAAAAAGCATAGCTTGTATGTGAATAGGCTCCTGTACTGAGTAACACAATATAGTAGGTCTGGATTTAAAAGGTTTTATAGGAGGCGAAAACGGAGTAGTATAGTATGAGATTCTAGAGACGTACAAGGAGAGTGAATTTGAGAAGAAACGAAAAATAGAAATAAAGAGTAAAGAGAATAATATAATAGTGATAAGTAGGAGAAGGTGAAGAAGGGAAGAAAGAGGAAGAAGAAGAAGCGAAAAAGAAGTGGAGTCATAAGAATAAAATGCTTGGGTTGACGCTACATATCTGAACAAGGGTTTACCGTAAACAGCAGCTCACATCAAAGAACTATTTCTTCTAATTGAAAGATTGAATTGAACTCAATAATACCAAAAGACATACAATAACATAATATTATATGTAATCACATGAAGTATTGCAGTGTAAATATAAGATTACAGATTAATTCTAGAACATATCCTCCAGCAACATTTACTTTACGTTCAATTTCCTACACTAAGGACCTCTAGGAAGGACAGAGCCATTTTAATAGTGGCTCTTGTATTATATTCATAAATTATATTCTTGTATGTATTTGAATTTTTATACGAAAAATAAAACCAAACCTAACCAAAACTTCCCGACATCAACAATGGACCAAACACAATGAAACCCTAACCATATGCCTAACCTAAAACCCTAACACTGATCCTATATCCTTGGCAACGTTTTGCTGAAAGCAAATATTGACAGAGTAAAAACTGGATTACCCAAACCAGACAGAAGCTAAAGCATTTTTCAAGTGGACCACCGAGTCCCACCTACTGATTTTTAGTCAGAGCTGCCAACCTCCAGAACAGAAAATCAGTAATCACAAGGCTCAATATCAGTAATTTCCTATGCGGCGCTATGAATTAAAAAAAGACATCACGCGAACACTGCACGGACGCATGTACGCATGATTATCTGAAATTTTTGGTTATTTTTACTAACACAAAGTTGCTAAATATTGATTTTCAGGTCATCACAAACACATCAGTTTCCATGAAAAATTGGCTTCTATTAAGAGAATACTTGATACATGTAGTTTTTTGTCTTTCTCAGCAAGTGTTGAATGGCTGCCATACTGCACAGGACTCGCTATGATTGAATCATAATAAAAAATCTGTAATTTTAGACAACATTCCATACTGCCGTACTGATCATTAATTCCCATACCAATTATGGGAAATCCGTACTAGTTGGCAGCTCTGTTGTAGGAGTTGATACCTACCCGGTTTCTCTGTTCTGTGACCCTCTTCATCTGGGTTTCAACTCTCTTCACCGCTGCGCACCAGGTATCCAGTGTCCCCTCCTCTCTTTCAAAGTTCAGGAATGCCTCGAAGACCGACTCGGGCCAGTCGCTGACCGAGTGGATTGCACGGTGGAACGTTTTCCTCACATGTTTGGCATCGCCAAAGCGTCTATTAAGAATTGATAAAACAACATTGAAAACATGATCAGAAGCTTTTTGTGAGGAAACGCTTGGTCAAAGCAGAGATATAAGTGGTTACTGTTACCGATGTCCAAGTTCGTGCAACACAATTTGTTGACTGACTCAATTAACTACAACCCTGATTTATAACACAGAGCGGGGCTGACCAGTTTACTCACTGGCTCTGTTGATGTGTTCATACCTGTCAACCTTTCATTGAAATAATAAGAATCTCTCAAAGCAAAATAAAAAATCGTGTGCATTTAGTATGGAATTTAGAGGAATCTCCGGCAGAAACCTAGTCTGAAGGCCGTTAAATTAGGAATCATTCCTCAAAAAAAGGAATGATCGGAAGACTATGAATATAACGAAATTGGGAAACTGGGAATTAGACTATGTAGTTATCAGACTAAATGAACAATAGACCAAATGGGTAGTAGACTTATTGGAGGTTAGACTAAACGGAAATTAGACCAAATGATCATTAGACGACATGGACAGTAGACAGGCTGGGTGTAGACCATATGGGAATAGACTAATAGGGTAGTAGACCAACTGGTTGTAGACCAAACGGCAATTCAACTTTAAGAGTACCTTAAAGAGGTGTTGTGGTCGAGTGGATACATCGCCAGACTGTCGCGGCACTAATGTCCTTTGGCAAGATATTGATCTACATTTACCACACTCCACCCAGGTGAAGTAAATGAGAACCTGGTACGAATTTATTCCTTGAAACGCAGAGCGCCTGACAGCTGCACTGCTAAAGCCAGGGTAATTATGCTGCATTATTGTAGAGCGCTTAGAGACTTCCGATAAAGTAAGTGTTAGGCGCTATATAAGCAAATATAATAATTATTACCTTTCTAGATTGACGTACTGTAGCCACATCTGAGCCTGGCTGGCATGACCCATAGACATGATGTCATTCCACAGCTCACGCATTCTCATCACATTCTGACAGTACTTGGCCTAAGGAGAGAACGGGGAAGACAACGGGACGAGAACCACCAGGAGGAGGAGGAGGGGGGGGGGAAAGAAATAGGAAAATAAGAAAGAGAAATGAAAAAGAGCATGTTAAAAGGAGAGATGAACATGAAGACAGATTTATTGATTTGTTTATTCATTTCTGATATTTATGCAGGGTGGCACATTTCACCAATTATAGTGGTCTTCCGTGAGGCCCTGTTTGGTAACAATCCTATTCAATAATGTTTGACATGAAGACAGTAATTTCTGATGCTGAATGTTATAATTAATCTTATACTGATCCTCCGCTTGCGTGAATTAAGCAGCCAATCGATAGCGGGGTCGCGTGTACAAAGCAATATAACGATAACGCGCAAGCGGCCTTATGGCAAGATACGAGTTAAATAAACTTCAAATTTTCTCCAAATAATTGATATTTATTAGACACATATTCTACACATCGATCTATGAAATATATTCATACCTTCATCAACAACCAAGAAAATTGATCTTCATAAGCTAAACCTAAGCATTCTGTCCATCATACCATCACAATTTATACTATCAACAAGAAAATAGGGTTAGTTTACCTCAACAAAAGCTAGGTATTGCTGCAAACTTGAGGAAGGGTCCCCTTCTGCATCAAAATCTGTACAAGTGAAAACACATCAGTTAACAGTTTGGTTGCTTTCTTTGCCTCTCTGCACGGTTGCTCATTTGCCACACATGCAATCTTGCAAAAGGCATCCATTGACGGAAGGATTGCTTTGTGCAACACAATGGCATTGCAAAATTATCACTTTCTGGTCTTGATGAGCTCCATGACATCTCTTCTTACACGGGTATAGATTAAAGATAAAGTTGAGTTCTGGTCATGCAGTTGCATTGTGAAAAAAAAGGTGGAATGGATCAGAAAAAGTTGATCATGATAGCATGTAAGTACTGTTGTGTACTGCAAGGTTCTGGAGTCATCAAAATCACAATAAATTGTGCCCAGTCTTGGTAAAGTAACAAGCACTGTACACAGAAAGATGTATATGGGACTACACAAATGGTGTCTGGGCTACTAACCTTGATTTCCTTATCTTTCTATGCTCATTACTCAGCCAGTATACATATTCTACTAAAATTGTTTGGCAAATGACATTTATTTGTAATCTTGAACATTCAGTGTAAGTTTCGTTTGATTCTGTGAGAATTCATTTCCTTTTTTTTACCAGAACTCAACGTTATCTTTAACTACTGCACTGGAAACGGTGCAATAATCTTGAAGCCTTTGGTATAATCTATCCCATGATAAATACAATGTGACACAGGGAGATTATTTGTGTGGCATATAAAGAGTTAGATAATAATAATTTTTGGTAAAGACTTGCTATGTATACATGTATGAAATCTAATACTTGAAAGTAATTGAAGGTAGATCTGTAATGAGGAAATGCAGGGTAATTGTGTTAAACTCTTGCTAATCTACAATTTTTTTTAAATGCAAATTACTTGAAATCTGCAGCATGAAGATTTGGACAGGAGTTACAAAAGCACATTCTTAACATGGGCTATTGTTGGTATCACAACTGGTATTTCAGGTGTTACGTTTCATTTTGCAGATGTGCAAGTAGTCAGGAAACGCGACAGTTCAGTCTGTGTGTAGGTACCCTTCGGTGAAGCAATTACCAAGTCTCTCAGTTAGGACTGAAAGTTATATGTCCACCTGGTCTCTAACCTACAAGCAAATAAACTGGCTTTTTTTAGCACCCAACAAATAATCAATCAATCAATCGATAGAATGTATACTTACACTGTGCTTGGTAGATGATTGCTCGCTCCATCGTTTTCCGAAATATTTCAAGATCATCAGCGTGCTCTAAACAAAAGGCAATCAAACAAAATGATTATCAGAACAGAATTTTAACAAAATAAAAAAACAGTTGATAACATATATATGTACATGTATCATTTGGCCTTCTAATCCAACTGCAACTGGGGCTGGCTGGAATACTCCCCAAGAGAGTGGAAAGTTTGCGCTGTAAAGTGCAGAATCGCAACAGAATCTAGTGACCAGGGTAATAATACTGTTGTACCTGGTAAAGTGCTTTATAGGAAACAGATGTTATTTTTTATGTTTCATTTTCATATCATTTTTTTTATTAATATCATGATCACAATTATTATCATCATTATCATAATCAATATCATTACCATTTTCATTATTATCGTCATCATCATCGTCGTCCTCGTCATCATCACCATCATCATCATTACCAACACCATCATCATCATCATCATCATCATCACCATAATCATCACCATCATCATCATCACCATAATCATCACGATCATCATCATCATCATCACCATAATCATCATCACCATAATCATCACCATCATCATCATCATCATCACCACCATCTCCATCATCATCACCATCATCATCATCATCATCACCATCATCATCATCATCATCATCACCATCATCATCACCATCATCATCATCATCACCATCATCATCATCATCATCACCATAATCATCACCATCATCATCATCATCACCATAATCATCATCACCATAATCATCACCATCATCATCACCATCATCATCAACATCATCATCATCATCATCACTATATACATCATCATCACCATCATCATCACCATCACCAGCACCATCATCATCACCAGCACCATCATCATCATCACCATCACCATCATCATCATCACCATCATCATCATCACCATCACCAGCACCATCATCATCACCAGCACCATCATCATCACCATCATCATCATCATCATCATCATCACCATCATCATCATCACCATCATCATCATCACCACCAGCACCATCATCATCATCACCATCATCACCATCACCACCACCACCATCATCATCATCATCATCATCATCATCTTCTTCATCATCATCATCATCATCATCACCATCATCACCATCATCATTATCAATATTATTTGTTCTTTTCAATCATAATTTTTATCATCATTATTATCATTATTAATTATATCCTCATTCTTACCTTTGTCCCACTGTATCCTTCTCCTAAGGTAGTCCCCATAGGTCTGCCACAGCTGGAGGTAGTCAGGTGCTGATGAGAAACCTGCTACTAAAGCCTTCTCAAACACAGCTGCATAGAATAGAACAAACAATACGATCAAAAATGCTCAAATATGACTCTGTAAAAGGACCAATCACATTAAATTCATTTTGTATAGCTGGTAATTGTATGTAAATATCAAATGGCACCCAAGTCAGACTTCAGTTCCATGCCTGACCTTTTAAAAACAAGTGTGATTAGAAATGTGCTTGAGTCCATGTTTCATTTGCAATTTAAATTCTGGACAAAACACTAAACACTAAACACTTGAAGCTCATGCCTAAAACACTAAACAATAATTATGTGGCTCATTCGTTAAGAAGTATGAAGATACTACAAAATGACATACCCCCTCTCCCTTAAATTATGTGTCATTTCATTTAAAATGCTACAAAGCAATTCATATACAGTCAAACCTGCTTTAGTGACCACCTGTTTACAACAAGCACATTTTTTGTTTCCCTTGAAAATGGTTCTCATTGAAGCATGTACTAAAGGAACCTGTCTACAAGGACCATTTTTTGTGTTTCCCTTGGGTTGTCGCTATAGACAGATTTGACTGTATTCAGATATAATGATCTGCAATTAAATATTGGAGGATTGATTTTTTTTTTCCCGCTGTTTTTTTTTACTCACCCTGTACACTGGTAAAGGGTTCCTCGTGTCTCCCTTGAGCTATGAGGTAGCCTTGCCACAGTGAGAAGCACCAGGGGCAGTTCCGCACTGCTCGTTCATACACAGGCAACACAACGGTGCTGATCTTCAGGTGTTCATCCTTAATTAGGCAAGTAAAGAAAATCTAGACAGGGTAATATATAGTCTGTTCGCAACAAGTTATCAAAGCTCGACTCGTTCATACACAGGCAACACAACGGTGCTGATCTTCAGGTGTTCATCCTTAAGTAAGCAAGTAAAGAAAATCTAGACAGGGTAATATAAAGTCTGTTCGCAACAAGGCAGTTCCGCACGGCTTGTTCATACACAGGCAACACAACGGTGCTGATCTTCAGGTGTTCATCCTTAATTAGGAAAGTGAGAAAAATCTAGACAGGGTAATATATAGTCTGTTCGTAACAAGTTATCAAAGCTCGGCTTGTTCATACACAGGCAACACAACGGTGCTGATCTTCAGGTGCTCATCCTTAAGTAGGCAAGTAAGGAAAATCTAGACAGGGTAATATATAGTCTGTTCGCACGAGGTATCAAAGCTTATCCTTGAGTGTGAATACATGAGATGTCAATCGCTGACAATATCCAGGATATATGCCTGATGAGACAATTTTAATAGTTTGGGTATAAATATTCTTTGTATAATATTGTAAGATTCTACGGAGCTAAGTATGTCATTGAAAAGATTCTACAAAGGGAAAATATTGATAACAAGATTATTAATAACAATAATGATAATAATATCACTAATAACGTTCAAAAGATGCTATGATTTACACATGTACCTCTGTATACAAGTACATACTGTGGAAGACATAAAAACCTTAGATCAAGATTGGTACACTCCAATACCCTTCTCGTTTTCAATCGATAAAAGAAACAATAACAGAAGAAGTTAGTTTACCAAGTACGAAGTGTATTCCTTCCATAGAGACATGTTGAGGCAGTTGTCGACTAAAGCCCTCTCGTAGATGCACTGTATCCTCGCTGGATTGCCTTGTTTGAGCTCATGTTCGATGTAAGCCAGGTACTCGGTCAGTTTGGGGGCCTCGGCCGTCAGCTACGAGGGATTGAATAATGATCGTGCCAGTTGAGTGAGAGAATGCAGGGGTGTAGACCATCGTTATTATTGAGGTAAGGGATTCGGTAAAGTTTGTAATTATGGATCACCGCTTGGATCATAATGAAAAATGAAGAAGAAAAAAAATCCATATTCTGAATCTTACTGGTGTTAATGATTGAGATTCTGAATGATCATATGAATAGTGAGGTCCAATAGTGGGATATTCTAAGACTACCGTTAGAGAAAATATCCCCAATTAACTACGATTGTAACATATGCGGGAGCAAAAGTCTTTGATGGCTTGTAGTTTTGAGAGTCACCGTACAGTCAAACCTGTCTTAGTGGCCACCTCTCTGTAAAGGTCATTTGTCTATGGTGACCAAATTTTCTGAATGAAGAGGTTGATCCTTAGTGCTCCATAAATCAGTAGACCGACTATATTTAGGGTTCGATACTGGGACTAAATTTTGTGCGCTTTTGTTAAACACCAGCCCATACTTACCAGACCGTCTTCCAGTGGTCTGTAGGTGTCCAGTAGGTCTAGGGCTTTCGCGTACGACTCCTTGACGTTGTTTGGAATCTCATCCCCTATATCGGACATCCACTGATCATACTCACAGAATGTTTGCTCCATATCTGTTAAGCAATGTTAGAAGAAGAAAAAATGTCAGTATTCTCAGTCTATAATCTAGACTTGAGTAAGTGATGAATTCTAACTAAAAAGAGATTAGATAAAGATGTTCCTATTCATTAGTTGTTGTGGTAGTTTTTTTTATTATGGTGTTTTGGGTATTGTTTTTTCCTCTGTTGTTGTTGCTGCTGGAGTTGAAGTTTTTGACAATGTTGTTGTTGTTGTTCTATTTGTTTTGTTTAAATATCATGATCAAACTGTCACCTCACAGCAAGATAACAGTCCAGTTGGATAAAATAATCAGGATTCTTATTAATCTTTCCTCTTATGGTGAAGTGTTTGAAAAGTCCACCTTGTTGGAAAAAAATAATCATATTGGTTCCATTCTTTTCAACCATTGCCATAACTCCTAAGCTGCTAATTCCCCTTTACTTCTTTGTTTGTATGTTTGTTTCTTTGTGTATTCCTTTATATTTTACAGAATGTACATAATTATTTTGTATTTTGCATGTTTGTTCTTTTACTTGCATGTGGAAAATGAACAAAAAATTAAATTATCAAAAGATTAATCTGAACTCTAAAACAATTTTTGCAGTCCATCAATCAACCTAACATAAAGAGATCCAAAATATACCACTCACCCATCAATGGAATTGCTAACTGCCTTTTGAAGATAACCGATATTCTGTTCATCTGGAGATTGAATTCCTTCTGCTGCTCGGCCGTAGAAATGGAGCCAGGCTGGGGCTATAATAACAGGTTATCATAACACAGTTAAATTGTTTTTTTCTTCAAGATATATTAACTCTAGCGTAGAGAAAAAGCAAAAACCATATACAGAGATGCCAGCCTCTTGACACAAAAAACAACAGACTGAATAGACTGGCCCAAGGTTAGTAAAATGTCAGAAAAATGTTTTACTGGTAAGAATGGCAAGTTAAATATTTTCTCTTTCATTTAAAGATTTAATGAGAAAATTGTAAAGCATCGGCAATAATTCTTATGATGCAAATAGGGTGTTTAACTGCATAATGAGAATAATGACGCAACTTAATTGCTTGCCTATTTGGGGCCGATGAGAAATTTGGTTCAAGCCAGCAGTAGAAATGAGAAAAGTTTACTGTATAGACTTGCATTATCCTCATGGAAATATGAGCCACGTTCCTGTTAACTGACATTATAAACCAGTTAAAAGAAAAACAGGTCAGATATTTCAAAAATCACCCCCTCCCCCCCCCCCCCCAAAAAAAAAAAAATAATAATAATAATAATAATTGAACGATGAAAGGTCATATTTTCAATAGGCGATATCGTACTATAGTATTTTACTTTTTTTTAACATGCTAATAAAATCGTACTGTTTGGCATCTCTGCATATATGCTCAATCAAAAGGTACTTTGCAACATTTTTAATATAGATGAAAAAAAACTCAAGTCTAATTTGTTTTATTATCAAATTTGAGGTAGATATATACCTGGAGTGTTGATAGCAAGGCATTCTCAAACTCCCTGTACACAGCCCAGATCATACTGCCCTGAGCAACATGGAGTCCAGCGGCCATGATGGCTTCTTCAAAGACCCTACGAGCATTTGCGATCCCTTCAGGCGAACCAATGCCCCCGATGGAGAACTGGCAGTACTCCAACCACAGATCAAGAGCTGCAACAACATCAAAATATGTATTATAGTCAAACCTGTCTATAGCGACCGCCCAAGGGAAACACAAAAAGTGGTCTTTGAAGACAGGTGGTCTTTGTAGGCAAGTTCCTCTGGTATATGTTTCAATGAGAAACCATTTTCGAGGGAAAGAAAAAATGTGACCTTTGTAGACAGGTGGTCACTGAAGCAGGTTTGACTGTACTTTGATTGTCTATCCATTGAAAAGTTGAGTCTCTTGCTGTGTGATTTTAAATTGCACGGAACAACAGAATTAATTTATTTATTTATTCATTAATTTATTCTGTTTTATTTATGCAGGGTAGCCCCGTCAGTAATAAAAGAACTGTTTTCCAGGGGGGCCTGTAAATAAAAGCAACATAACAATGTGATGATACAAACTACTTGAACAATATATGAACATGAATATGAACATCTACAGTAGGTTTGCGGTTGCACCATGTGTGTGTGAGAGAGAGAGAGGTATGAGGAGTCCTGAACAGGACTCTGACTCGGTAATCTTTCTTGGAGGAGTGTAGTCCTGAAAAGGACTGTTTGTTATCTTTCTTGGCATATAGTTCTCAGGAGAACTATAGCGCTTGGAGAGGATGAGTGGCTCGACGTTTCGAACAGGTTGACTATCCGTCGTCAGGAGTCATCATCAAAAATAATAATAGATAGTAACATATAACAGAAAATGAAGATTCTTTTATCATTTGTCCTCATTGCTCAAGCATTTAGATGTCTGGCACGTTAACCTGTTGAATACTAACACTGAGATAACTCATGATTAATCTCACTGGATATGCAAGTTAAACAAAAAAGTTCTGATACCCAACGACAAAAGCATCAGACTTTCGATCTTCATTGCTTTGCAAAGAGGAGAGCGCAACATTAACAGGTGCCCAGTACACATGGGCTTCCAAATGCTAGCTCTGGACCACCGAATCTGAATTTTAATTGGCCTGGAGGCCCATGCATACAGACCTCAGAAATGCCATCCCAGACCCCTGCAACAACAACAAAAGGTAAGTGGGAGGCCCTGTGCAGAGTCTGCGGTAAAGTGCAAATTAAAAATGATCATCAAAATCACAATCAAAATTTAAAGCCCTCTGCACTAGTTTGGCCAGGAGGGGTTAGACCTCCCTGCATGGTCACCGACAGGTGGTTATCTCATCAAATCATCTTTCAATTAACATAAGAAAAAGGGGATCATGGTGGACCAATGGTCACCGATTAGGCATTGTTTGCTATATAGAGGGTGCAAGTAGCTAAAGTAGTACAGTGGGCCTTCAATTACTGATGGATACTAACCTAAATAATCCTTCACAGCCTTATCAAAGAGTTCCATGACCTTCTGACGATCGTCTCCGCTCTCCATGAATTTCAGCTCATCTTGAATCCACTGCATCCATAGTTCTAATGAAAACCAAGACAAATGATCAATGAAACACCTGTTTGCAAAGCAAAGGCCAAGTGAATTTCTTGTCCTAGTGTTGCATTCTCTCCCACTTCCCATTTTTTCATCATTTCATTATATAATATTATTACTATTATCATCATCATCATCATTACCATTAATATAAATTATCATTTCAGCTAAAACTTCTTAAAAGGAGGATATGAAAATCTTTTAACTACTGTTCGGTGAATTTCCCTATTTTTTGTTATATTGCAAATGCTTGTTATTGTATTTCTCTTTGTATTTTTTTAAATTTAAAATGGAAATGAATGAAAACAAATTGAATTGAATTAAAATCCCACCAATTATTTAATGAATCTTCTTACTTTTTAAGTTTATTTGGTGTAATCTTACCTCCAGTCAAAGGGAAGAGCTCACTCATGTTCTGTCTCGATTTGCGCAACTTCTCCAGCTCTCCCGTCTGTCTCAGAAGGTTGATCAACTTGAGATGCCCATCATATTGGTATGGGTTGGTGTTCACCTGGCATATCGAACAATACAAAAAATAGAACATTTCTATTCATACCTTGTTCTCTCTTATTGTTCCTTTTACTGATTCTCATTTGATTATTTCTTTCCTCGTTCCATCCTCCTTGATTCATCAATTTCTTCCAACTTTTCTTTGTATTAAATTCTTTGATTACTATATTATTTCTTCCTTCATTCTTTTCCCCTCTTTTCTCCCTTCAAAATTAATGTAGTTTTATCTCTCCACCACCTCTTTGATATCCTTTTTCATGATCCTCCTCTCTTCTTCTCATTCTTCTTCTACTCCTTCTCCTCCCCTCCTTCTTCTTCTTCTTTCTTCTTGACTTTTCTCTTCTCCTTCTTCCCTAGGACAATTACCCCCTGGACAACTGCTGTAAATACAACATAATGATGGTAATGGGGATCTCTACAAGAAGGCCGAGGGACCAAATGGGAGGACGTAGACTCATTCATTTTAATTCATTTTCCTGCTCCACCTCCTTGATCCTCCTTATGTACACTCAGTCACCTTCTCATCATCCTCATTCATCCTCCCTCCCTCCTCCTCCTTCTCCCTTCCTCATCCTCCTTCTTCTCCTCCTCTTCCTTCTAGTTCTACTTCTTCCTTTTCTCTTACATTCTCCTTCTCCACCTTTATTCTCCTCCTCCTCCTCCTCAACCTCCTCCTCCTCCACCTTCTCCCTCTCCCTCTTGCTCTCCTCCTCCTCCTCCTTCTCCTGGCGGAGTCCTTCACCTTCACCTTCTCCTTCTTCAACTCCTCCTCCTCCTTCTTCTTCTTCTCCTCCTCCTCCTCCTCCTTCTTCTTCTCCTTCTCCTTCTCTCTCTCTCCATCTATTATTCTTCTTCTCCTTCTTCAACTTCATCAATCCATCATACCTTTCGACACTGCAAACATCACTTAAAAAGAAGTGCGTGGGACAAGGGAATCGCCCTTAATACGTTCGGTACGGCATTAAGTATCTTCATTAAAAATATGATTTACCTCCTCTAAAAGCAGAACTATCTCTTGGTCATCCGCATCATCATCACTGCCGTCACTTGATTCTTCATCGGTACTGCCTGGCTCTTTTTCTTCCTCCATGTCTACATTTTGAGAATCTTTCACATTCACAAATTCCGCCATCTTGATTGTTATGAACGCCCTCTGTAGAGCACATGCGCATATTATCTACAGTACGTTGGCGATCGTCTTTTTCGCCATAATCCTCCTCCTCCTCCTCATTCTCATCCACCTTCCATCCTACCTTCCACCCAGCCTCAATCCTCCTTCTTCTTTTCCTGCTTCCTCTTCTTCTTCTTCTTCTTCTTCTTAATATTTTTGTCTTCTTCTTCTTTTATCTTCATTTTCTCAAGGAGTTATTTTGTTTTTTTCATTTTATTTTCCTTCTCTTCCGACACGATACTTCTTTTTAACCCTTTCTTTTTTTCTTTCTTTTCCCAAGTTCATGTTCACTCTATAATTGGTTATTTTCCCTCTAGGCTTTTCTTTTATTCTCTATTCTTTTCAAATTAGGTATCAGGCGGACATTCAGCCCCCCCCCCCCCATTTTGTAGAGGGATCATCGCTCAATAAAATAAACTGCGTATATATATTCGCAAGAATAAAAAAAATAATCTCAATTGCCACAAAATGATACGAATATGTTCGTATAGCCCATATTTATTTATAGAAGTATGTAAATACTCAATCACAAATAAAAAGTCTATTATTACTTAGGCCTATATAGACTTGCCGATATATCGACATAAATTTTTAAACAACATTATGATAGTAGATCTATCTAACAAAGCAAAGAGCCGGGTTTTTCATGGTTTTTCATGGCATATATTCCCAAGTGCCTCAAAATGAATAAAGAAATTCTTCTTTGTAATTAATCGGGGTTCGTGCACCCTCAAGATCATACGCTTTTATAATAATGTAATGGGCCAGATACTGCAAACAGTGGCGTAATAAGCAAAAACTCTTTCTTTGTTGGGGGGGGGGGGGTAGGGCAGGCCCTGGGAACGATTTTTTTTTTCACCGGGGCTGCTGAGATTTAATTATATGCGTAAATTGGGCCGAAATTTTCACAACGACTCAGCCAGCCGTTGAATAAGCGGGGGGGGGGGGGGGGGGGGGGGGGTAAGAGAACATATTTTTTTTATTTTTTTCATTGTCCCCCAAAAATCGCAACGACTCAGCCGACCGCTGAATAAGCAGGGGGGGGGGGGGGGGGGGGTAAGAGGACATTTTTTTTTTTCGATCGGTATGGGGGTGGGGGGGTAAGGTCTGTCATTTTGGGTCACCAATTACCACAATTTTTTAATTTTATAATGATATATATTAAATATATCATAACAAAAAAAATTGCAGGGGGTGCTGTGCCCCCCTGGAAAAATTCCGGGGGTGCTGCAGCACCCCCAGCACCCCCGCTTCCCAGGGCCATGGGGTAGGGGCCGAACAAAATCCGCATTGATCAGGCAGGGGCGCCTGCATGAGCGCCTTCCAAAATGAGGGGGCACCAACAAATAAGGGGACTATTCAAAAAGGGGCACCTCAAAACGGGGAAACCTCAAAGGGAACATACACCATTTTTAGACATTGGTGATTAGGCTATATACCCTTACATCGTCATGATTGTGATTACAGTACCAGGGATGCCATTAATATATATTTCTCTCTTTACGTGGTACAAAATACTTTGCAGTTGGGTTTGATGGTCTGAATATTCATTTTCGAGTGAGCGAAGCAAATGTGCAAAAAAAATAATGAGTTGAGGAGGTCACAGTGCGAAAAATGACAAATCTTATGAAGAAGACAAAACACTAACCCCGATAAGTTCGAGCACAATCTAATGAAGAAGGACTGGAAAGTTCTTTTATAAGTAACATAATATAATATAATAATCTATAAAATGTGAGCGAGCGGAATATTTAGAAAAAGAGGCTCTATCGTCGCTTTGAAATAGGGTGCATGTTATGGAGAAAGGAAAATTAGGCACTAATCAGCAGGGAAAAGTAAAATGGGCTATTCCAGACTCAAAGCTGAAAATAGGGAACTTTTTGCACCTGATAAAGGACACTCAACAGAAATGAAAAAAGGCACTTGTTAGATTCGAAATGGGGAATGTGTTGAAGGAAAAGGGCACCTATCAGAGTTTAATAGGGGGCATTTATCAAAGGTTAAAAGGGGCATTTTGAAAAGGGGAGGGGCTCATATAAAAAGGAAAAGGGGCATTATCCGAAGGAAATATGACTTATAAGAAAGAAAAGTGCACATGTCAAAATGAAAGGGGCACTTGACAGAGGTGAAACGTGTCGTTTGAGAGAAAAGGGTTCTTATAATCTTATTACAAAGGAAAATGGGCACGAGTCGAAGTAAAAAATATTTTTAAAAGGCAAAAGTATCAACTATCAAAAGTGAAAAGGGAAATTTCTCGCACCTGAAAAGAGGCACTCACCAGAGATGAATAGAGAGGAAAAGGACAGTTATTAGAAAAGAAAAATGGCACTTAGTGTAACACACACACACACACCCCCCTTGCCCACTCCCTGGAGTCCCGCGCGCGTCTTATTTTGTCGTACCACGGCGAGGCCAGATTCCAGTATGAACTCATTTTCATACATAACAAGCTATGAGAGCTTGCAAAGAGGTCACAAACAATTCGACTTTGATTATTTATTGCTTTGCCTCACTATTTATAAAGGCAAAAAAACTAAATAAACTGAGATTTGAACCCTCACGTCAACTCCAAAGTTCTATTAGTAACACGCTGTCCTTACCGATTGAGCTGACGATGAGTTGATGACAGGTTGATTTGTATAATTACTATCACCCTATTAACCACCCTACCGGATTCCACGTGCGCATGCGCTGGTTTCCTTTGCGAGTGCGCATGCGCAGGTTTACCTCGCGAGCTCAATCTGGCCTCGCCGTGGTACGAAAAAATAAGACGCGTCCCGCGCCTCTGGCATAATAGGCAAAAGTGAGAAAATCCCGGACAAAATCATGTCCTTTCAGCAACATTTGTAAATCACTGGTATCGAATTAGAAATGAATCCCCCCACCCCCCCCCCCCCGCCCATCAGTACGGTGCTTAATTACAAGCATTCGATGATTATAGTTATTAATCAAGCCCATCTGTTCTAATTTGGCCAGGAGGGATTATACTTCCCCGCATGGTCACTGACAGGTGGTTAATATTATTATCTAATCAAATCAGCTCCCTGATCATACCTCCTTTGATCAAACTAAAACTAAACTAAACCAAACCAATATTTCATGAAAAAGTTAAACCGTGAAGCTAGGAGATGGGCGCTGTGAGACCGTACTAGTGTGTATGGATATGTGTGTGGGGGGTGAGGTGTATAATCCCTCCTGGCCAAATTAGTACAGATGGGCTTGATTAATAACTATAATCATCGAATGCTTGTAATTAAGCACCGTGCATGCAGAAAAGAAGGTAAGAAAATGAATGTCTCATATCATGCATGTATTGTCAAGTATTGTGATTGCCAGAATATTTTACATTTTTTTTAAAGGAAGAAGGGGAAAAAAAAGCAGAAATAAAAAAGAAAGAAAGAAAGAACATTAATAATTCGCAGCATTAGCGGCAAAGGACACGTCCCCCCCCCCCCCCATTTTTTTTGTTAGGAAGGATCGTCCCCCCGGAAATTTTGAAAATGTGCACACACAAATTTTATAGCAAAATGACTAAAGACTGCAACAAACTTTCAGGCTCTGGAGGGCCCAAAAGTGCAGCGTTTAGACTAATAAAAATGCAAAAATTAAGCTCGGTCGCTATTCACGCTCCCTCGCATAATATCTGGTAGGGACGGGGGTTTTCCGCTCAAGCCTCCGAACCCCTACTATCTGTTAAGGGTCATTTTGGGGATTTTTCTCGAAATAAGGCCCATCTTTCATAACTTGACTAGCTAGTGTTCGGGAAATTTGAGGACATTTTGAAAAACAGATCCATTTTTAATGGTATTTTTGTTAAAAATGGGACCGATGATTAGGGATTTTTTTGTGGAAAAGCGACCCAATAGAGCGGCACACCCCCGTTTGGCTTAATATGTGAGTACCCCCCCCCCCCCCCTCGAGGCTTCAAAATGTAGGCTACAAGTAAATTTATTGTAGAACTTGTACTCCGTTGGTATCACCGTGATACCAGCGGAATACAGATTTCCCCTCGCATTTCGCCCCCCCCCCCCCTGTCATGAAAAGAAATCGCTGCCCCTGATTCGCAGACAGCAGCATGTTGATAGAGGGGGGGGGGGGGGGGGGGGGGGCGGGGTACTGGTACGAGGTTTGTTTACCTATTTATCACGTGGTGGAATTCGGAAGTGGGATTAGAGAGCTTATGTTTCAGAGAGGGCTCAGTGAGCTATGTGAGTGGTAACATTTGGTAGTATTAACGTTTATTAATTTTGTCTTCTTTTTTATTATTTTATTTTACATGTGGTCTTTTTAAAATCACACATATAATCATGGGAATTTAAGCAGTGTAAAACTTTTATATATTTTCCCATTTCATTTTCGAGCCGCCTTTCCCTCACAGACATTATAGACCAGCGCAGCGTTTTGTGCTACGAAAGTACGGTTAATTTATTTCTCCCTGATAAATATAGGCTCGACCTGTTAATTTGGAGTCTTTTTTCGGTGGTCGAATCAACTGTTAAATATCATCCAGCCATGAGTTTGCAAAATAAGTTTTATTTGGTTGGAACACAGTCGATGTATTATTAGGTAGGCCCTATATTTGAATATTTTTGTTGGCTTTAGCCGGAGCAAGACTATAATCTAACGTCAGACTCGTACTCGGACTCGCTACCGATTTCAGAGACGCTCCTCCCCCCGCGGCCCACTAGGCACCGCTCTGTGTTCTACCCCTACAGATCCGGCTGTGAGTGACGATTGAGTCCGGTCCAGTATCCGGCAGGCCTACACGTACATGTAGCTTTAGTCTTAGACGACTGTGCATGTGAAGTACTATGAGCTGAGCTGTGAGTGGGATTGCATACAATTTTGGATTTCTTTTAACATTTAGACATTTCACGTAATAGGGTCTACTTGTTCTGAATGAACAGCTGTTAATCATGAGTGGAGAAAGTCGACACGATGATGATTCTGGTGATGTTGGCGAGCGATCTGGCAGACGGTGTTGCAAGTTCGCATTGGCAGATTTCAAATTGACATGCAACAAAATAAGTGATGTCAGTTGCTGCCAGGTACAGTATTCTCAGAGTCCACTGCACAAGTAATGTTTCTGTTGAATTTGTTGGGGGTGGAGGCCGGAGGAGGGGTGCTCGCCCCTGCCCCCGTCTCCGCCCCCAAACACACATAGATCTAGTAAAAAGTGAAGCAGGTTAATCTGACAAACATCTGTATGATCTGTTATTGTTAATCCTTTAGTGCTTTATACTAGGCTTGAGTCGGTACGGTCGATCACACCGGGACCCGACCGTTGCCGTCGGGTCCCGGTTTCGTTTTTTGAGAACCGACGTTTCGAAAAAAAATAATGAAATATGTAAGAAATTGCAGTTTTGCACAACACTAAAATCATTCCACCTTGAAACTTAAGTATTTAATTGTTACCAATCATATTCTAACTCATCCTGAATCAATCCGAACTGCTGATATAAATATGGGTTGCAAATCAGTTCGCCCCATGGGGTTGTTGTTGCCAGCTGCAAGCTAGCTACTGTACTGGCCGGGTCTCTCGGCAGGATTAATAAATCAGGTTGAAAGAAACATTAATGTTTGAATAATAAAACGGCTTTCTACTTCTTTACAACATACCGATCAAATAATTTTCAAAAGACAAAATGGATATTATTTCTTTGATTTTGAACACCGCATGCTTCTTTTAAAAGCTGAAAATTACTTGGTAATCACAAGAAGTTTCGATACGGATAGCTGTTGCAAGGCAAGTTCAGACTAGTCTCGGAAAAATGCGCAGTGCTCCTCGTAGTTAGCTGTAATCCGTTTCAGAACGAACCCAAACAAAGACGTGATCGTAGCGAGAAAAAATCATTAAAAACTACGAGAGCACAATTGGAAAGACAACTACTCAAAATTATCGTAAGCAGATACATAACTTGGAGGAATAATACAATAGTTGTCCAAGAAAAGCCACAGAAATAGTGATATTTAAGGAGTTACTATAGGTACAATCATTATCGGAATGGGCCTGCTGATATGTCCGAATTACACGTTATTTGGTTTCTAGCCTCGTGTTCTAACACGAGGCTAGAAACCAAATAACGCCCTCTGCGGTAAAAAGCAGTATAACAAAGGATTCGAGTATTTGCAGCAAGCCCCTTGCGATAAAAATGTACCCAGTTACTCCTCGATTATCACAATTTCTTTGGCATTTCTTGGGCGATTATTGAATTTTTTGTCCAAGTTATTTATCTGATTATCGTAATTTTGAGCAGTAGTTGTCTTTCCAATTGTGCTCTCGTAGTTTTTAATGATTTTTTTCTCGTTACGATCACGTCTTTGTTTGGGTTCGTTCTGGCACGCATTACAGCTAACAAGGAGCACTGCGCATTTTTCCGAGACTAGTCTGAACTTGCCTTGCAACAGCTATCCGTATCGAAACTTCTTGTGATTACCAAGTAATTTTCAGCTTTTAAAAGAAGCATGCGGTGTTCAAAATCAAAGAAAAAATATCTATTTTGTTTTTAAAAATTATTCGATCGGTATGTTGTAAAGGAGTACTTTTTAGAAAGCCGTTTTATTATTCAAACATGAATGTTTTCTGACCCGATTTAGTCAACCTGCATGAATCAAAATGGCGGCTCGATCGTTGTCTTTCTATTTTTGCTCCAGTTTTTTTACTTTTAGAGGCACGATAATGGCACTAAACATCGCCAATCATGGATAAAAAATAATGTCAAATGGAAGAATATACCGATCTGTGCCGAGGTATGCATGTGTTGATTTATTTGACTGATAAAAAAGGTCACTTTTAAGGGACATACTGATATGCGCTTTTTATAGAGGCAAGTGACAAATCCTGCGAGCTGATTTCGGGACACCGGGTCCCGATCGGTGCAAGGCCGTCGGGACCCGGTTTATGAAAATCCCGACATGACTCAGGCCTTTATACGTTATGAATCATTACATGGTGTATCAATGACTATCAAATTATGTGTTTGAAAGTAGACATTTGGGTAGGCGTTTCCACATCATAAGATAATGTATCTTTTCTAATGGTCATTTTTGTCTTATTTTGTCTGTGTGTGTCGACTCTATATCTATAGCATTTCACATGAGTTGTGATCAAATTAGAAGGAAGTTCATTACCAATTTATAAAAAAGATAATTCACATCACAACATCAAGATCTCGAATATTCATTCTTGGTACCTGCAAGACAGTCTAGTGACACCTTGTATGGATAATAGTAGGCTGGGGATCTCTGGTATATATATTTCATTTGAGCAATGATGGTGTTCCAACATACCAATATGCATACTCTAGCAACCATTGCTCGTACAACGTAATTGTAGAATCTACATTACGATTTCATAACATACTTATAATTCTACTTACTCCTTACATGTATCTACCATATCTCTTTCAATTCATATTATTTTCATCCAGGATGGCATGCCGTTCTTCATCTTTTGCTTCTACCGCTTCTTGGTTGGTGGCTATTTCTTTGGGTTCCTCATCTTCTTCATAGTTTTCAGCGCTCAAGGGGTCTTCGGCGTCAAATTCCTCATCTACCTGACCGACTGGACATACATGCTTGTGACCGTCTATCTCTGCACTGCTAGCATCAACGTTCTTCTGAATTTCGTCTTGGATCACAGAGGATTAGATGGTTCATATGATGGATGTAAGTTTATATCGCTTTTTTATTTTTTCATTTTCTCCAATTCTCTACCTTACAAAAAAGCTGAAAATACGAATATAGTATACCCAAAGTTCCCAGACATCCAGGATTTTAAAATTAAATTCAATTAAATTTGTTTTATTAAACCATTTAAAATCAAAAACAGTATATACAAATCATGCGTGTATGAACATTATTGATACAGTGTAAATGGTCAGTGCTAATGGAAAATAAAATTTAGAGTTGGAACAGGTATTATATTGATGGTAATCTGCTAAATTATGTTTCACGTAATACATCAGGATCGCAATTTGGATTTCATGAATATCAACAATTGTCAATGTGTTTAATCTTGCAAATATTGGGCATGACAGAGCTACATGTAAGTAAGGGGAATTCAAACATATGAGTAGCGGGTAAGGCCTTTTTTTTGCAGTCTATGTACATGTATAGGGTTCAATTTAGTAGTGCCACAACTTGCCAAATAATATAGGGAAGTATTATAGAATTATAAAGCATTAACAGGTGCTTTTCTGTAAGGGTACTACGTAATTTACCTAAGCATCGAACCAATCGGCTATTTTACATTTATAATTCATTATTGTTTTTTTCTAACATAAATATGAAGTTGCTATGGGTTGGAATGATAGTTGTATCGTCTGCAAATAAGATTAGACATAATTAAAAGATGAAGATGTTGTACATAAATCATTAATATAAATTAGGAAGAGGAGCGGGCTCAGTATGGAGCCTTGGGGGACCCCATACTGGGCTGTCGAGTATTGGGAATTATAATTATTAAATTAAGTATAGTTACGTCGATCAAGTAAGTAGCCCTGGAACCATTCCCACACTGCTCCCCACACTGCTCCCCTGATACCATAATGGGATAATTTATATAAGTATGTTATGGTCTATGAGGTTGAAGGCTTTTGACAAATCTAGAAATGTACCAAATGAGTGAAAAGTATTATTAATATTAGTTAAAAGAGTGTTATTTAAATCAATTAATGCATCTTCACACAAATGTCTTGCCCTGAAGCCATACTGACAATTATTCAATATTTTATTTCTATCCAAATAAGAAATTAGTCTTTTATATTTTTTCCAGGATTTTGGAAAAAACATGGTAATAATGTAATTGGTCAATAATTGGAAAATAAGTGTTTATCGCCTTTTTATCCCCTCGCCCGACCCCCCACACTTCACATGTTTATTGATACCGCCATGTGCACCAGAACATGCAGATCAACTATATATTTGCTGAGTTATCTTCTTTTTATCATTCAAAAACAATATGTATATTATGCGCTTAATAAATGTAAGTTATTATTATTTTAATTATTATTCAATTTCTCTTTTCTGGTTTTTCTTTTTCCAGTTCACAGAATCCGTCATCAGTTGCAGTGGCTTCTCTTCAACATTGCCATCACATCCTCCGTCATTGTTACCCTGGTCTACTGGCCTATCCTGCGCCCCATGATACCGGAGGACCAGAAACCACCCCTCTACCTGGACATGAGCATCCATCTCTTCACCAGCATCTTCTGTCTCCTTGACCTCTTCATCACCAAGGTAACCATCAAGTTCCACCATGTCATCTACCCAGCCCTCTACCTCATCGTCTACGGCCTCTTCGCCATCTTCTACTGGGTCGCGGGAGGGACGGATCCCTACGGTGACCCATACATCTACCCCATCATCGATTTTGAGAATGCACCGGGCATCGCCGTGGCAAGCATGATAGGGATCGTCGTGGCGGTATTCCTTGCACATGGGCTCATAAAGCTGCTGTATTACTTACGAGTTAGATTTGTAGACAGGCGTGATGAGACTTCACAGGGAGACGAGAGGGAACGTCTAAATCCCCAAGGGCAGAGCTATTATAATGGTGAAGTAATTTAGAAATGTTCATCATATTTTGCAGTCAAACATGCTTTCTGTACCAATATGGAAAGACAACCTGTCTGTAAAAAACAAATATTTGCTCTTCCCCTTGAGCGGTGATTCACATTGGAACCTTAAAGGTACTATGTCCCATTTGCAGGCCAAAAAAATGAAAAAGTTAAATTCCAACTGCATTTGAAAGATAATACTAATTTAGAACTTCCCTAAAAAAGGTAGGGCTTGAAAATGTCTTCAAGTAGGAAAATAATGACTATTAGTTGTCAAATCGACTTTAGGGCTATAGAGCCCAAAAGTAATAGTCTTGATTTTCAGACAATTGTACCGAATGGTCATACGTTTTATGCTGCGCAAAGATTCAATCAGTTTAATCTTGGCCATCACAAGAAGTGGGTTATTGATGTAGACAAATGCTCATGTACCCTTTACAACTCTTGTCATGTATGTTATTACCAAAGAAGAAAAAGGTCAGTCAGTCACTCAATAGTGTCTGACAGTGAAGTCTAGCAAGTAAACGGGTTTCCTTGCATAATTTGAATATGAGGACACTGCTAACGTATAAATTTCACAGATAGGACATACATGACATATTCATAATTCCTGCAAAGTTCTACAGAATTTGAGGTTAGCTACAAAAGGGACATAGTACCTTTAACATAAAGACCATCTGCCTTTGAACGCCTCTTTCCTCATCTTAGTCTTAAAGCCCGTCGGTACTAGTTTGGCCAGGGGGGATTAACCTCCCTGCAAGGTCACTGACAGGTGGTTATCTCATCAAATCAGCTCTCAATTAACATAAGAAAGAGAGGATAGCGGGGGACCAACAGGCACCGATTAGGTATTGTTTGATATATAGAGGGCGCAAGTATCTATAAGTATTGCAGTGGGTCTTTAATGTAGGCATGTAATATACAATAATTACATAAATGCATTCTTTGAATTTGCCCTAAGGCCCTACATGTACACATGTATATTCCACTCAGTTTGGACCAATGGTTAATAAAGTCCAGCTGAGGGTGAGAAACCTGCTCGTTGATCATGCCATTACGGCCGTAATTAGGACCAATACTGAATAGGCCATTTTCGTAATATAACCAAATTTATACTGAAGTGCGCCAAAACTAATTATTTCATTCGCCTGTTACAAATAATTGTATTTCAATAGCCAGAATGCAAATTGCATACATTAGTTGTTGCTACAGTAGGTATGACAAAAATTAAGGCTTGCCCTACCTAACAACATGTCATATAGGCAATTTGCTTTCTGACTTTTGAAATACAATTATTAATAACAGGTGAATGATATAATTTGTATACTATAGGCGCTTTACAAAGGCATATATGCATAGATTTGGTTACATCACTAAAGTGACCTATTGTAAATAAATTCATGTAGGAAGCAGGCATGTCGGCCCTTGCCTTGTATATTTTTACCAGCTTTGTACCAAAGATAATATTTGATAAAAGAAATACTCTGTAATTGTATCATTCACAACTTATGTTCCAAACTTTATTCCAAGGTTATGCAATAATTTTCTATATTTCCCTGGCTTAAACAGTGACAAATGTATTTGCAAGAACAGGATACAGTATGTCACTGTCACTATGATTTGTGTTTTGTTTGTATGTTATTCGTGCAGCTGTTCACCTTATATTCCTTTAACTGACACATATACATGTACACTTTTGTACTTTTATAGTTGTGGGAAAATAAATAATGCTGTGAACTTAAAAAGTATAAAAGAATAAGCTTAAATCATGTTATAGTGTATGTACACATGTACTTAATGTGAGTGAAAGAGATTATCACATAAAAACATCTAGTTCAACTGTATATATACATGCAAAACGTGTGAATTTGTTGAATATTTTTCTATATTTTCAAAATTATGTGAAACAGTATATTGACATGTATACTGTGTGTGAATGAATAAATGAAATTTTAAAAAATTGAAATTGTATCCATATATGCTTAAAAAGCAAGAAGAATGTATTATACAGGGCTTTTGTCCTGCTTCTGATCTTGAACAAGAAATAGGTATCCCTGTGTACTGGGTTCTTGTTAATTCTTTTTTTTTTAATACCTTTTTTAGGTCGGAATGAAATTCATGGCCTCTAGGAGTGCATATAATTTATGACAAATTATTTTCTACATGTGTCTTTCTGCAGAATTTTGCTTATATCATTTTTAATGTAGTTTTATAAAACTCTGTATTAATGAGAATTGAGAAATCTACTTACATGTATTTTTTACCTTATTGCATTCCTTTGTATTGTCAAGTTTGCAATGTCAAGTTAGGTTCCTTTAATATTTGGTGAGGATGAATCAGGATGAGGCAAAATTGACTTAACCTTTCACAGTTCTGTATGCAACCATTTACTGCTATGAAATCATTTTACTGTTTAATTTCACATCAATTTCACTTTCATTAATATTTTTTGTTTTGTTGTTGCTTTACACTATATGCATCAACTCAAGTATCACTATTGTATGTAAAAAATGCATATTCAGTTTATAATACTCAGTAACTTTGCAAAGTATATTTCTTTTAAAGAAAATTCATGAATGGTTACCTGTAGATGCAAATACTGCAGAAGAAGGAAAGTATAATATCATTCCTTCGCTAGTGATTGATATCTCAATGTTTCTTCATTATCCCCTCTGTGTATCTTTTGAGAGATGTTATATTAAGGGGAAAAATCCAATCATGTCATTTGAGAACAGTTAAATTTCTAAAAATATCATATGTGATCTAATTGTACGATATTAGGAGATAAACAGAATTGAATGATTATCAATATGCACATTATTTCATGTTAGTACTCTAGTGCAGTTTTTTGTATTTTTAGTAAAAATTATATATTTTGTATAAAGTATTTTTCTTGAAACTCTGCCAATTTAATCCAGATCATGCGATGATTGAACATGTGTTGTTAAACAGAGATAAACAGAATTGAATGATTATCAATATTCAACATTATTCCATGTTAGTACTCTAGTGCAGTCTTTTGTATTTCTAGTAAAAATGATATATTTCATGTAAAGTATTTTTTTTAAACTGCTATTTTAGATCATGTGATGATTGACATTGAACATCGAACATGTGTTGATGCATGATTTTTTATCAAAGTGTGCCAATTATCTAAATAGTATGATTTGTGTACAGCTGCAATGCAGCATGCCAACATGAACAACTTAGCATGGCATAATAAGGGTAAAGAAGTATGAAGTAATAAAGGATCATATAAAAATGGGTTGAAGAATGTAGCCAATGAGAAGCGTCGAAATAGATCACATCATATACAATATGTTCTGGTGGTTGGTACACTTTAAGAAAAATGGACAATAATCATGTTAACTATTTATGATACATATAAGAATGTAATACAGTATTTTGAAATTGCCAAATGATTTATTTTAATGTCAAATCTTTTTTTATCGTTAAGTACTCAAGATCATGTGATGATTGCTAGTAACAACAGATTGAACAAATAAAATATTTTTTCCTGAATAATGATTATTCTTTGTTATCTTAATTCATGTGTTTCTCTTTCTTCGAGGCAAAGAATTATGAAAAGATTTGTGGATTTAACAATGACACGCTCGCAAAGACTCTAAAATAAAAATAAACCTGAGCCATTTTCAAGTGCCTTCTTCGGAAATGTGCGAACATTTTAATGACATATCATGTAATCCAAGTAGATTTTTAAAGGCATTACTTTCGGGCATTTTAATTTCTGTCAAGCTGTTTTCTTGACAGTCTATCATAATTTGTTGAATACTATTCCCAAGAAACATAATTCGGGACAACTCAATTTCCCACATATCTGAAACATTACAAAACTTAGTTGTTAAATGTACATAGTCTACATCAGGCCTTCTCAACTGGCGGTGAGCGCGCCACTTGTGGCGCTTGCGGTCAGTCAGAGTGGCGCGCGGCTGTTCCAAAAAATTAACAATTATAAATTAAAGAAAGAACAACATTAAAACAATTTATTTTAAAATCAAAAAAATCAAAAAAATCAAAAAGTCGCAGTCGAAGTTGAGCCCAAAATGTAAGCAAGCCATTTTGTTTGTTTGATTTTCACTTCATTTTGACATTTTCCGTGTTTATTGCACCAAAATAACTACATATAAATTAACTTCCAATGTAGATTTTAGCCAGGAATTGTACTAATTAATTCACATCAATATGAAATTATGATTGATGTTTTATGGAACAAAAAGGTGTTAAAAATGCCACATCTGGGCCTCAAAAAAGCCCTAAAATCCACTAGCTTCCGGGGGCTTCGCCCCCTGGACCCCATCCGGTATCGGCTCGGTCGCTACGCTCCCTGGTAACACAGTAACCAAACATACAGGTTGGCACTTCAACCTCAATTCATTTTTGTTTTGGCGCTTCTAATAAACTAGTTGAGAAGGCCTGGTCTACATGATGTATATTATAATTCACAACTCCCTGCTTGTACTTCGTATGAACATTCCCGTGGTATATTTCACTTCTTCCTGGGAGAATAATAACGAGAACAAAACTCCAGCTGGCAGCAGACCAACAAGAACTTGGCAAGCAAGTTGATAAGTGATAGACGCGCCCCCTTCAACGCGCGTTTTCTCGAATACCGACCAATCAAAGTCGCGAATGATATCAACAAACCATCGAGACGAATTACTACCGACACACACGTGGATATGATACGAGTGTGTTTGGAATTGGAAACAGATTTTAACTTATGGCATAAAGAAATGGTTACTGGTGCTTGATAACTTTGCTACATTGGTGTGATAGTGACAACCGAGCTGCAAAGGTAAATACATTTCACGAAATCATTATTGTACTAATTTCTTTCGACATATGCTCCGCTGAGTCTGAGATTCTAGGTTGCTTCTCCGCCGCGAATCCTTCTCTTCTCGATCTCCACTCATAACCCCCGCCTTGGCTGGCCTGGAGGCGCGCGGTTTTCGCATCGGAAATTAATCATGCTAATTGCACTTCACACAATAAAGGAAGGACTAACAGAAAGTTACTTTACATACTATTTTTTTACATTTGTGTGTTTATTAAATTTTCAATCATATAAAAATTACATATTTACAAGTCATTGGTAATAATTAGACAAACAAAAAACCAATAGGCAATAGATCTAGACTAGATCTATGTAGGCTATAAGAACAACTAACAATAATGAAAGGACAAGAAAGTTATAAAAAAAACCATTATAGTAAAAAAAAAAATACACTGTACACATATAAATCATAGTTTGAACTCCAGTGCATAAAGGGGAGTGAGGGAGCACAGGAATAAAAGTTAAATCAACACGAGTATCATAAGTCAAATGACTCAAATCGCCATTTCTTAAAATGCGAAACAAGCTTGTTCCTTTTTTTCGCTGAGAAATATTCAATATCTTTTTGTTTCTTTATAAAACTCTTAAAAAGATCAACACTTGTACTTTACATACTAAATCTAGACTCTAGTGTGCATCTGATGATAATCGCAGTGATTATAAATTAACTTTTTCTGTGGTATTAAACAAACAAAGGCCTTCGAGTATCATGAATAGGGTCTAGATCTATAGATTCTAGACTAGGTCTATAACAAACAATAATGTTACAAATTATAAAATTACATATTTTGTTTAATGATCAATTACCTTCAGTTTAAGTTCTTCTTTGCTTGGCTTCCTGCAGTTGGTGCAGGTGTCGGTAGTATACACATACAAAGAATGGGGCGTGCAGTGCTCATAGATCTAGTGGAACGTTTAACATACATGTACATGTAGATCTAGGGGTCAAGTACGAAACTGAGAGTGAGACAGAGAGAGATTGCATTGTGAAAAAAAGTGAGGGGTTGGTCCAGTTGGAAGGAGAGATGTGAAACCATCATGAAAACGATATGAATACTATTAGATCTAGTCCTTTGTATTTAATAGGGATATTTTCCAATAAAAGTGTAACAAGATTTAAGATTTCTTTCTTCTAAACTTCTTCAAATTGCTGTTTTAAATCAACTGTCCGAAAACACAACCCTAGCTTCTGGACACACAGTGTCTGGGTAATAGTTTGCTCATTTTCGCTGCTGTTTCAGTGTTTGTGGGTTTTGTTTTCAACGAACAGAAACAAGCAAAAACAGATTTTGTTTTGTGTTTGTTTCTAGAATTTTTCCTAACAATAATCATGGCATGTTGTAAAATAAATATATACACATCAGTCCGATAAATTAATGCACGACCGATCATCAATTTCTCTCAATCCTCCTACAGTAGTAGTAGTACTCGTCCGCGCATCCCCATTTAACAAATTATTATCAACTGTTGCACTTATCTTAACTACATTTTTTGTATAAGTACACTCGGTTTAGTTAGCATCACCTTAGATCCACCCATACATGTATACCTTTTTGCTGTACGCTCTCACGCACTGAACAATTAAAAAAAAAATTGAATTACGCTCCTTTCATTATACAATGACAATTTATACAATGTTTCACAGGTTTCAATAAATATCCTATATTCTGAATAGCGAATAGGCTGTAAGAACAGGCTGTAAAGGATCCACCACATAACTTGTATATATGCTCTCTGTTACTACTTAGATGGCCAGGTTACGATCCAAGATCGAGAAGACGTTCACCTTGATCCTCAGTATACTTGAAAACGCCTTCAACTCCGGCATCTTCTACGGATGGCCGTCTCTCGTATTCATCCTCAAACAGCAACAGTTCTTCCGAGAAGGGTGCGATGATGACCTTTCCGCGGACGTCGTTCTCTCCAACGATTCCTACGGATACGGGACATCGTCCCCTGAAGTGACCGATTCTCAATACATTCTCTCCGGCAATGATTCTGAGAAAGGATTAGATGATCCCATGCTCCCGTGTGCTTATCAGGATAGTAAGTTCCAGCTGGTGTTTACGGTAGCAGCATTCTGCATGCAGGGCTCGGTGTTTCCAAGTGGTCTCCTCTTTGACAAAATCGGCACTCGATTTGTGCGGATCTTGTTCAGGTAAGCATTATGGTGGGCTGGTGATTCTGTGACGTATGCTTCGGTGGCGATTGCTCTGAAGTCGATATTCTGCTCTAACCAAATTTGTAAATTAAGCTCTGGACCAAACACTATACCTAACCCTACATTGTCCGTAATCCTAATCCTAACACTAAATGTATCTCTTACCCTAATTCTAACCTAAACCCCAAATGCAATCATCACCCCATTATCTTTGATATAATACAACATCTTGTTTGTTTAGGCCTTATCTACATGTAAGTGAGGGGGAAGAGGGGATGGGGGGGGGGCACTCCCATTATAGAAAGTAATGGGAAAACCCTCACTGGCCAGGGTTTAAGGTATGCTTCATCTATTTATCTTTCTTTGTAATGAGAGGTACTCCAATTGTCATAAATTGTTATTTCAGTGTGTGATAAAACAACATAAAATTGCTTGCTTATAATTATGCTAAATATGTGATAGTAAACCACCTCTTCAGAGCCAGTAGGGCATTAAATCTGTTAAAAGTACAGTTGAACCCGCTTTGGTGACCACTAGCTGTCTACAAAGACCAATTTTTTTGTTTCCATTGAAAATGGTTTCTCATTGAAACATGTACTATTTAAAAGGAACCTGTCTACAAAGACCACTTTTTTTGTTTCCCTTGAAAATGGTTTCTCATTGAAACATATACTAAAGGAACCTGTCTACAAAGACCACCTACATGTAGGTCTACAAAGACCACTCTTTGTGTTTTCCTTGGGCGGTCGCTATAGACAGGTTTGACTGTATATGAGAGGATACCCTTTTGGTGCCGAGCAGGAATTCTATATACTCTGTTGGACAATTATATGAAGAAGATCCTTTTCATCTCATTTTCCATAAAGAGACGGAAAGACTGGGTATTGTTTTTCAAGCTTACAGATCTATGTTTGTTCTTCTCTTGTCCTTTTTGAAGTCTGATATTGGCCTTCATCAAACCAGCTCAATATTGTGTACGTACATGTACAGGCATAGTGTCCTTCTATGTTTTATTGAACTATGGTATTGACGACAGCCCAATTCAACAAGTTAATAAAATGCTCCTTGTCAAGACAAATATTGACCATGCCCTTGGGTCTATATTCACGGTTTATATTGCCTTGATGGAATCCCCATTGTGTGGGTCTTCACACCGAGTAGCTAGGCTGCTCCTACATACATGTGTTATCCATGTAAAGTGACAATGGAGTTTATTTAGGGTTAAAGTTCAAACACACATACTTTTCCATTGTGTTGCATGATTGTTTAGAGTACTATATCATCATCTTTACAAAAAAGTGTCATGCTCCTAGCCAATATTGTGTCCATATACATGTAACCTTCAATGGTATTCATCCTAGAGAATATCATAAATGATTGCATTCCATTGACAATTTTTAGCTTTTGTCCCCATATCGCCCTCTTTCAGGAGAATGAAAGTTGAGATACAAGTATGATACTCCTCCCACACCCCCTCCCCAGACACACACAGACATATTGCAAACTTTTCTGCTGATCTTGAATCTTTAGTTGAATACCGTATTTGCCGGCGTATAGGCCGCAGTATTTTTGGAAGAAAAAATATCAAAAAGTCGGGGTGCGGCCTATGCGGCGAAAGAGTAAAAAAAGATTTTTTTTTTTTTTTTTTTTTTTTTTTTTTTTTTTTTAGTTTTGATTTATGGCGCTATGCCTGGCAATGTCTCCCAGCTCAGTAATCAGTGTTGACTCACCACTCGGAAACTACAACAACACTAAAATTTGTCTGTCATCTTGGTTTGAAAGTAATCTTTCTAATAGATCTCAATATGTAGTTTATAATAATAATTCCTCAATTTTTTATATATAACAAATGGTGTTCCACAAGGTACTATCCTAGGACCTAGTACTCTTTTGTTTTTAATTCACATTAATGATCTTACACATTCTTCTAAAAACGACATTGTTACCATTATTTTGTGACAAGTTTACAAGCACAAATCAGCGCCTTTAACTGCACCTCGATGTTAAATGAAGGTCCTTCCCCGCGTGGGTTTTCGACAACAAAACAACAACAACAACCAAAAAAAAAAACCAAAAAAAAACGATTTTTTTTTTTTTTTTTTTTTTTTTTTTTTTTTTAATGTCAAAATCGGGGGTGCGGCCTATACGGCGGTGCGGCCTTTACGCCGGCAAATACGGTAATAATGAATAGGGGGGGGGGGAATCAACTGATGATATCACATGATCACTTTTAGTTCAAAATAAAAATCAGAATTTGCTTGCAAAATGCAAATACCGTAATATGAATTTATTTTAGGTTCTAAACCTGGATTAAGAGTGGGAAATGTAGGTTAATGCCTGATTCCTGTTAAAATACCTGAGGTCATTAATGCTGTAATTTTATGGCGTTTAAATTTGTGACCTTTGAATTTCCAATCAATCATCTAAAAGTTGATTAGGACGTCAAGATTTATCAATTTGGTTGAGTTTTTCGCCTCTCAGCACAGTCGCCCATTTGCCAAACATTGGTGCCAATTTTGCACAAAAAAATAGATACCAATTGATAGAAGGATTGCTTTGTGCAACACAATTATAATATCTTGAATCTAGCGCAGACTCGTTAGAGTATGATCTTGGTGATGGCAATGACGCTGTCAGGAGTCACTGTAATTATTGTACAGAAAGCCAATTCTCTCAAAAAATAGGTAATTCTGGTGATAACAAGCTTTCTTTTCTACATTTTAATGTTCGTACATGTAGTATGCAAGCAAACTTTGATAAATTAAATGTATCTTTGCAGAACATGTGCTACAGTTCTACGATTATAGGAATCTCTGAAACTTGGTTATCGAGTGAAACTGAAGGAAATGTATTTTCTCTTCCAGGAAGTAATTTAATTATGAATAATCGACAAGATAGGAGGGGAGGAGGTGTCGCGTTGTATGTCCCCACGCAGTTGAAATATCGAGTTTTAAATGAAGTTAATGTGATGAATGATTTAATGGAAAGTGTTTTTGTAGAAATGTTTTTTCCTGGCAGACGGAATGTTATAGTTGGGGTCGTTTATAGGCCGCCACAAGGTTAATGTGAATTTGTAAATAAATGAAATGCAAACTGTGTTGTCAAATCCAATATTTTTGCATAAAACAGTCTTTGTCATGGGTGATTATAATGTTAATCTTCTTCAACACGATGAGAATGCATATGTTTGTGACTTTTTGAACATGTTTATATCTTTCTCTTTATTGCCCTTAATAACTAAACCTACCAGAGTTACAGACACTTCTTCTACTCTCATTGATAACATTTTTTGTAATGTACGACCTTTACCAGATGCGGGTATTATAATTTCAGATTTGTCTGACCACTTTCCAGTTTATGCAAGGATGTCTTTTGGTATGAATATCCGTAATATTTCTAGTAATAGATATATTCGTAAAAGTAATCCTACCAGTATTGATAAATTTAGAGATGAGTTGTTAGCAAGTGATTGGAGAGAAGTATTGAGTGATTATGATGTTGATAGCTCATATGATAAATTCTTAAATACCTTCTTTTTGCTGTATGATAAAAATTTACCTTTATGTAAATGTAATAGTAGAAATCGTAGAACAACCCCTCGATTGCCATGGATCACTAATTCTATGTTGAGGTCAATAAATAGGAAAAATAAGTTGTACTATACATGTAAGTATAAGATTAGTAAATCTCAGTCTTCTCATAGGAAATATACTATTTATCGGAATACTCTTACTTCAACCCTACGTGCTGCTAAGAAGCAGTATTACTTTGCTCAATTCAAGGCGACACATAATGATATAAAAGGGACATGGAAAGTGATTAGGAATGTTTTTAAGCCAAAGCAGAAAGCGTCTGATGTAAGTAAATTAAACATTGATGGGAATGTAGTGGATGATCCAGAAGTTATTGTAGATAAATTCAATGAATATTTTTGTAATATTGGCCAGAATTTGTCGCGTGTCATCCCAGAGTCTCAAAAAACATTTCAATCTTTTTTAGAAAACCCTAATCATAATAGTTTATTTTTATTGCCAACGACTGTAGAAGAATTATTTGATATTGTACATTCTTTAAAGAATGAGAAAAGTCCAGGTTGTGACTTTATAACAAATGAGTTGATAAAAAATGTAATTGATGGTATTGTACAACCCCTCGTACATATATTTAATCTATCAATGACCACTGGTGTTGTACCCATGAAAATGAAAATTGCAAAGGTTGTGCCCATTTTTAAAAAGGGTGATGCCCTTATCTTGAATAATTATCGTCCTATTTCATTGTTGAATTCCTTTTCTAAAATTCTTGAGAAGCTAATGTATACTCGGACGATAACATTTATGATGAATTCTAACATTTTGTCTAATTTTCAGTTTGGTTTTCGTGAAGAACACACTACCACTCATGCTATTCTACATTTGGTGGACAAGATATCCAGTGCCTTAGATGCACGCATGCATACAGTTGGTGTCTTCTTAGACTACTCTAAAGCGTTTGATACTGTAAATCATTATATTTTAATAGATAAACTGTGCCATTATGGTGTAAGGGGAATAGCATTAGATTGGTTTAGAAGCTACTTAACAAATAGGAAACAGTTTGTTACTTTAAATGGAATTGATTCAGATTTGAGGGACGTCACTTGTGGGGTCGCACAGGGATCCCTTCTAGGCCCGCTTTTGTTTATTGTGTATATAAACGATTTTCAACTTTCCGCAAAAATGTTATCATTCATTTTATTTGCAGACGACTCGAGTGTATTTTTCTCTCACAGAAATCCACAAACTCTTTTGCAGACTGTAAACTCTGAGTTGACAAATGCGACTTTGTGGATTCATGCAAACAAGTTGTCTTTAAATCTTAAAAAAACTAATTATATGCTCTTTAGTAATTCCCTGGGTATATTGCCTGGAAATGTAATGTTCAATGGTGTTGAGATTGAAAGAGTATCTACATTTAAATTTCTTGGCCTGCATATTGATGAACATTTAAATTGGAAGTACCATATTAGTAAACTTTGTAAATTATTGTCAAGAAATACTGGTGTAATTTATAAATTGAAATCTGTGTTCCCACTGAATATTTTACGTATGTTGTACGAAACTTTAATTTTGCCATATTTGCACTATGGTGTGCTAGCTTGGGGCAACTCGTTCAAATCTCAAATGGATAAATTACTACTGGTACAGAAAAGAGTAATAAGAATTGTTTGTAATACTTACTATCTTGCGCATACAGATGTTCTTTTTTATAATAGTAGTGTTTTGAAAGTTAAAGATATTTATCATTTACAACTAGGAGCTCTAATGTATGAATTGAATGCAGGTCTACTACCAGTAGCCTTGGCTAGAATATTTAAGAAAAATAACCAAGTTCATAGTTATTCCACACGACAGGCGCAAGCATACTGTATCACTTGCCTCTTGTTAGAACGCAATTTGCCCTTACTGTACTGTGGGGTCCACTGGACCTAGGTTTTGGAATTCCCTTGAACCAAGAATAGCGCAATCAGTCAGTATTTATGTATTTAAGCGCAAACTGAAGTTACTATATGGGTCATTCCATCGGGTTGGGTCATAAATTGTGACATGAAGGTTCAAAATTCAGAGTTGGTGAATAATTTTTGTATTGTTATATCCTGTTTCTAACACCAATCCTACAATAGATTCCATTGCAATTGTATGTATTCCTTCACACACTTTCATCTAAAATGAAAAAACAGACACAACAAAAAACCTACGTTACAAGGACATCTTTTTTTACTTGCTCATTTATTTTCTGATTTGAAACTTTGTCACAGTCTGAACTCCACATTTTTTGTGTGTGGAAAACATTAAGATGATGGGAGCAATAGTTTAGAATACTTAAAACTTGAACACAGCAACATTATATCAGTTTTTAAACATGAAACAAATGAGGAACTAGCAATTTTCAGATCATGATTTTGTTCTAAAGGGTAATCTTTTCTCTTGCATAGAAAATCTTGGCTACATTCAAAGAAATGTGCCAATTAATTGATGCATGAAACATATTTAATGAGATGATAACACAATTGAAAGGAAACCTGCAAGATTTATGGTCTACATATTCACCTCAACACCTCCAGTTACCTATGTTACATGGACATCATGTCCGAGTAACATCCGTATGATATGAGAGTAACTATCCTCTTATACTCATTGAAAAATGACAGACTACATTAAAAGTCATCTGAAATATATTTAATCCATTGATCAGTAAATAAAAAAACAGTATTCATCCAAGAGGTATATTGATAGATATCAATGATCAACTTTATATCTTCTTCAAAATAGTGATTAGATTGGAAAGATCTTTGTTTTCCAGGAAGGTTTCGATGACTGGTCATTTTGCCTGCTCTCTTGATCTCTCTCTGCCAGAGCTGAATCCTCAAGGGAGGTAGAGGAGCCATGAATGAAATGGATGCAGCAATCTAATAAATATGCATTAAAAGAAATAAATAAAAACCAATGAGTAAAGAATATTAAATGAGATACAAATAAAACAAAACTGTCAATTGTTTCTGTGACTTTTCATTTCAAACGTGTGTTGCGTTTGCTAATTATAAGTACTTCTATCTAGATCTGTAGTAAAATCAAATTGTAAGAATTAAGGATGGAACAACTAGACAGAGGAGTGCAAGATGGATAGGGAGGTTCCTCACTTTTGGCTCGTTGCATGCCCAAATAGAAGTAGGTATTATTATTGGTTGTTCATTTTGATGAATTTTTCTTCTACTTTAAATATTTGTGCTAAATTATTATTTTTGTTAAAAAATTATATTTGTTATTTATCATTATTTGGAGGGGAGGGAAGGTGTTGAAGCCCCTTATCCCTCACTTCAACCTTTGGATGATGGGGAAGGGGGAGCCAGATCAATAATTATTTAATTTATTATATTAAAAAAAAAAAAAAAAAAAAAGGCTCATTACATTATGTATCCAATTTTAATTGAATGGGGGCGGGGGGGGGGGGGGATGCCCTCCCCCTTAAGCCCATTTTTCTCTATCTCAACCCTAACCCCCAACCCCCTTTTTTGCCCCAAAGTTGGGTATTTCGGGTCTCGGATTGAACTTCCTAACTTGAAGGAAACAATGTTCAATAACTTGTGTTTTTCCTTAGGCTTAGCCATCATTGTTCAATGACAATTAATGGCGTCATATAAATAATATTAATTAATTTAACACTTGTCAGAAAAATTCTGAGGTGTAGGAACATCATTAATATCATTATTTACGGGATTCTTTTAACAAAATTCAATTTCTGTTTAAGAAACTAGCTTTTTAAGGGTAAAAGTCCGGCATTGATTTTGCATGTTTTTTTATAACACATATATCAGTATGTGGGACAACAGTAAAATATTCACTCACATGTGATGGTTTGAAAACCGGTTTAAGTTGAAAATAACACAATTTAAAACGGAATTACATTTTTAAAACATGGAATTTCATTGTCCATGATAATAATTCGGGCCATAAATATAACTTAAAAAACATATTACGTACCAATTTGGGCGCTGACGGGCGAAAATGGCTGCCCCACGTTACATGGACATTTTCACGTTTGTGGTTGCACTGTAGGGGTAGGTCGTCGCAGTTCGGCAAAAAACATGTTCTGCGCATTCGTGAATAACTAGCAGGTCATTTTAACACCGAAAACTGAAGCTAGCGGGCTGGTTTATATCTCAAACACCGTAATTTCACACCTACGTTACCAAATTACGAAGGACATCGCGCCCGATTTTCGCGGTAAATTAATTGTTTTCTTATATTTACCGACCGATTTAATTATCATTCTTTTTACATATGTTCATGAGGGGTTGTACCTTCCTAATAAGATGAAACTTTCTGAGAAAATATCCTGCTAAATTTGTGTAAAATGCTAGAATTACCGCCGTTACGAAAAAAGTGCCTAGGACATTGTTGGTAACGTAGGTATTGTGTTTTTTCAATATGGAATAACTTGCCGATCTTTTGCACATTTCACTTGAGCTTCTCAGACATAGTAGGGGTATTAAAGGTGACATGTTTTAAGTAGGAAACATTGCATTATGATGAATTTTTTTCCAGAAATAAGTTCATGAAAATGACATGTTTTCATGTCACAACTTTCACCCTCAAAATCGCTGAGACATCGGTAGTAAAACTCTCACCAAAAAAAAAATATGATGAAGAAGTTTCTGTTTTCATGTTTATTTATTCTGTACTACATTACTCTTCAATATAACATACTTTTATTTTTCTAAAAATACATTTAAATTTGAGTAAATAGCTTCTAAACATTCAAACACGTGAAAATGCTGAAAAGACCCAACCCGATGGAATGACCCATATTTGAGTCGATATCGTCTAGATTTATAGTTGAGATCAATATTTAAGAAAATTAATTACTATATAGGTCAGCATAATTCTACTCCCATCTCTCACATCTATTCATTTGTCTGTCTTTTTTTGTTTTTGTCTGTGTTTCAGTCCTGTTGCTCGTTGTATTTTCCTGTTTCTCTTGTTTATAGCCATTATTTAGTAGTCAGTAGATTTTATTATACTTATTTATGTTTATATTTTATGATTTTTATCAGTTGTTTAGTTAGTTTAGTTTTGTCAGCACTTAAATGTATGCATTTATTCTTATCTGACGAGTTTTGTTCTTTTAGGACGTATTCATAAGCTAATCATGAGGGACCTTAAATCCACAAGCCTTGCTTTCAACCAAGGTCACCTCATCTTTCTTTTGTAACGCCATATTCTGTAAACTTGTTATTTTCATGTCATATTTGTAAAGTGTGTTATGAAAGAAAGATAAATAAAACTTGAACTTGAACTTGAATAGCTTTCTGAAATTACTCATTTCTGGTTTTGGATAGCTCCATGACAACCTTTTTAACACCGGTATACTTACAGGGATGAGATTCAATCTCTCATCTAAACAATGTAACAGAGTCCATTTTTAAAAGCAAGATAGGGTAACAAATAGTTCTCAAATTTAGAATTTAAATGCAAGGAAAACATGTCCTATTACATATTCTACAGTTTTCTGTGGACCCTCATTTAATCTTCGTCCTTTTGGGGAATTTCTCTGTCTCATCCCTTTGTTTAATATTGCACTTGAAAAAGTTAAACGATCCTGAACCCTTTTGGGATATCCATCCCATGAAACAATAAATGTGCGGCACAGGGATATTATTTGTGTGGCATATAAAGAGTTATGACTGCTGTCACTGGTAGTACTGACAAGAAGGTATATTTTTACATTTGTTATTTTCCCCTGCCTGCAGTATCTTCATTCTAGCGGGTTTTCTGTTTCTTGGGTTCAGTACACCAGAGAGGGCTAACTTTCTGTTTCCAGCAGGTATCTTGATCGGTATCGGAGGCATCCTCATGATGGTCTGCAGTATGCAGGTAAGGGTCTATGATTATATGGTAGTGATGATGATGGTGGTGGTGGTGGTGGTGGTGGTGGTGGTGGTGGACGTGGTGGTGGTGGTGATGATGGTGGTGGTAGAGGTGGTGATGATGATGATGGTGGTGGTGGTGGTGATGGTGATGATGATGATGATGGTGATAGAGGTGGTGATAATGATGGTGGTGGTGATGGTACCGGTGGTGGTGATGGTACTGGTGGTGGTGGTGGTGGTGATGGTGATTGTGATGATGATGATGATGATGATGAAGATAATAGGCCCTATGGATAATGATAATGAAATTACTCTGGCTATAGCTCGACTACTGAGTGATATAAAATTATGCAATAAAACAAAAAAGAGAAATTACATAAACATCTTTTCAACCTATTCATTTGTTATTATCTTAAACACAATGACCTGTAAGATAATGTGACAAGGCAGTCCTCTTCTGCTACAGTTTGTAGATCTACATGTATACAAGCTGGGCACGGTCAGATGAAGGTCATTTGTACCAAAATTGTAAAGCCCATTGAGACGAATACTGAATTCATGCTCATGAAAGATACAGATCAGAGTTTAGAGCTGGGCCATTCCATGTCAAATCACCAAAAAAATCTGAAAATCTTAACCTGACCATTTTTTTATTTTTATGAAACTTAGTGTACTTGTTGAGTGTGATCTCACAGCACCAAATCCCAAATTTTAGGTCAATCGGGTGAGGGGTTTGGGAGATACGGCCCACCAAATTTTGAGATTTTTTCAAAAATGGGGGTGGCGGGCCTACCTTTGAACCCTTGTATCTCGGGACCTAATGGGTCAATCTTCACAAAATTTGTATTGTTGGAAAGGGTATTCAATAAGGATTCCAAATCTGCCATCATATTGAAGATTCGTACATGTTGGGTACTTTGACCTCTTGACCTAAGATTTGACCTTGAAATTGACCTTATGGATCACGTGACCTTGGCAACATTTTTCATGAAATGTAATCTCTGACATGTTCACTAAAACATATAAAAGTTTCAGAGTTATAATATTTTTTGGATAGGAGGAATAAGGATTGAAAGTATCCATACTCACAGAAATTCACAATAAACCCTATTATAATGAATACAATTCATGCAATATGCACAGTACAACATACATCTTCCACATGCTTTTTTGTTCTAGTCATATCCATTCTAAATGTCAGCAGTACTTGAATAGAAATAAAATGACAAGTTCATATAGGCCTAAAGGGTTAACAGGATGTTTGGCTTTAGGCCTCTTAAGTCAGTTCTAGGACAATTACCCCCTGGAAAATTCCCACCCCCTCCCGGAAAACTACCCTCTAAGGACAATTACCCCCCCCCCCCCCTATTCGTTAAAGGGGAAGTCCAGCCTGATAATAAGTTGGTTTTAATCAACAACAAAAAAATCCAGATTTTTTTCCCTTCCCTATTTTATCCCGATTTTCCCTTCCCTATTTTATCCTGATTTTCCCAATTTTATCCTGATTTTCCCAATTTCCCCCTTAATTTCTCTATTCTTCCCTATTTTTCCCCCAATTTTCTTACTCGAAAGGGGGGAATGTTGTTAGATGCCATTTTTTCCCCGCGGATCCTCTTCTTTTTTTTTTTACTCAATGGGGGGGCGTGGTTGAGGGGAAAACAAAAAACCAATTTTTTTTAGTTCTCACTATCACCCCTGTAGAACTGACTCGGAGGCCTAAAGCCATACATCCTGTTAACCCTTTAGGCCTATATGAACTTGTAATTCTATTTCTTTTCACGTACTGCTGACATTTAGGATAGATATGACTAGAACAAAAAAGCATGTGGAAGATGTATGTTGTGCTGTGCAAATTGCATGTATTGTATACATTATAATAGGGTTTATGAATATCTGTATTAAAAAGTATGGATACTTTCAATCCTTATTGCTCCTAAACAAAAAATATATATCTCTGAAACTTTTATATGTTTTAGTGAACATGTCAGAGATTACATTTCATGAAAAATGTTGTCATGGTCACGTGATCCACAAGGTCAATTTCAAGGTCAAATCTTAGGTCAAGAGGTCAAAGTACCCAACATGTACGAATCTTCAAAATGACGGCAGATTTGGAATCCTTATTGAATACCCTTTCCAACAATACAAATTTTGTGAAGATTGACCCATTAGGTCCCGAGATACAAGGGTTCAAAGGTAGGCCCGCCACCCCCATTTTTGAAAAAATCTCAAAATTTGGTGGGCCGTATCTCCCAAACCCCTCACCCGATTAACCTAAAATTTGGGATTTGGTGCTGTGAGATCACACTCAACAAGTACACTAAGTTTCATCAAAATCAAAAATGGTCGGGTTAAAACCATTGGGTGATTTGACATGGAATGACCCAGCTGTTTAGCGGTGACAGAATTTTTTTTAATCTGTTGGTGAAAAAAAATGAAAATGGAAATCCTCCAATGATATCTCCTTTTTCTAAAGATATTTTTGAAAATTCATATTAATCCTACGTGGAGTCGTTTTTTTGCTTGAACTTTCCTTACAAGATGAAGATTATGTTAAAGGCAGGGTATTCTACTGACACTACTTCAGATTTATATAAAATATGTATACTGCATACATGTAGGTAAAGCAACCAAAAATAGCCTGCTTTTGAGATATATGCGTTTTCTTTTTAGCTGAATTATATCTGAGCCCTAAGGGCAAAGGTTTCCCTGACAATTATGGATTTTTCCTCTCGCTTTTGGTGAAGGCGTACATGGAGGGATTTCCGGTATCTGTACCCAAGCATGATCACATCGCATCAATGGCATCATCATTGCTCAGTCTGGCGATACATCAGAATAAATGTGCAGGTACTACCAGGTAGCATTTAAAGGGAAAGCCCACCCTGATACATGCATTTGTCAGGTTTTTGTTAAATAAAAGGCAGAAAAGAAAGAGAAGAGATCAGTGAAATTTAAGGAAAATCTCAAAAAAGTAATTAAAAAAATTAAGTAACTACATGTAGTAGTAATGAAATTGGGAGCTCAATTTAGGCATCTCTTCCATTTTCTTTGTACAGTTCAAATCAATTTTCTTGGTCTTTGACTTGTTGAGGAAGGACTAGGTCTATTTTGTATGGCTTTGTACACAAATGTGAAATATACTTGTATGTTGTGTACTGAATAGAAATCAAGTTTGCATGTAGAATTAGATATTTTTGTAGAGAGAAAATGAAAATTATGATTTTGCTTCACTGCTTACAGCGTTCCTTATTTTTCTTCTACTTTTTATCAAATCCAACTGGTTTGCAGAGTAGAACTTGCCTTTAGTAACTTGCAAAGTCTGACTTTTATAAGCAGGTAGCATTCAGAGCAGCAAAGCTAGGGCTTGTCTGAAATTCTGAACGAACCGTTCGATCAATCAATGCAACCTAATCCTCTAAACTGAATCCCACTCTGCCATCCATTACTTGCATGCATTACCAGATCATCATCGGCCGTCCCTAATGGTATCTCAAATTAGGACAAAAGGCCTGTTCAGACAAAAGAAAATTTGTATGGAACGTTTAAAACGAAACGTTGTGTAAAGAATAATCATATTCATAGTACACATGAAAATAGGAAACGTATTATAAAGAAAGTACCTGTGGGTTTAAAGTCATAAGAGATCACTCGACATGGCAGTGGGCTGGCCAATCATATGTGCTCATCACGATAAGCCCTGCCCAGTTGGACGATTTTTGGATGATAGAACGTTTTGACAAGAATGGGACCCATAATTTTCATGGAGTTTTCATTTGAAATGTAGGTCATTATACATGTACATGTATGGTGTTTTTGATATGCAGTGTCTACACTAGAAACAAATATCAATTACTTACGGACGGTATAAATATACTGTTTTTGAACATTTTGACAAGAATGGGACCCATAATTTTCATAGAGTTTTCACTATTTGAAACACTGGTCATTATACAGTGCGTCCCAGAAAAAATGAAACCGAGAAGTATCGATGTTTTATCATAACTTAATCACAACCATAATTAATGAATGATACATATTTGGATAGCTTAGAGTCTCCTCTTTCAGTTGATGCTACTCAGATGATGCATATTTCACGCATAAGTGATTAAAAGCAATTTGAAGGAAGGAAACCAAAAATACATTTGGCGGGCGGTATCTGAATTTCGAAGAAAAATTCACATTTCCAGAAAGTTGAGTTTCTGCCCTTTCATATGACACCTCAATCAGGAAAAATGAGCGAGGAATAACAAAGTTCTGTTCATTTAAAGTAGCCCTTACATTTTCATAATTTTAACAAACGAATTCGTTTTCACTGGGTGCCTGCCGTAGCAAAAAGCAGATTTGACAAAAGACTTAACTCCGTTTCGTTGACAATCAGCCATGCATGAAGACTCTCGTCTACGGCTGATTGTCAACGAAACGGAGTTAAGTCTTTTGTTAATTTCGTTTATTGATACGGCAGGCAGCCAGTGAAAACGAATTCGTTTAATAAAATTATGGAAATGCATGCACTATTTTAAACAAACAGAACTTTGTCATTCCTCGCTCATTTTTCCTAATTGAGGTGTCATATGAAAGGGCAAAAACTCAACTTTCTAGAAATGTGAATTTTTCTTCGAAATGTAGATACCGCCCGCCAAATGTCTTTTTGGTTTCCTTCCTTCAAGTTGCTTTTAATCACTCATGCGTGAAATATGCATCATCTGAGTAGCATCACATGAAAGAGGAGACTCTAGGCTTTCCAAATATGTATCATTCATTAATTATAGTTGTGATTAAGTTATGATAGAACATCGATACTTCTCGGTTTCGTTTTTTCTGGGACGCACTGTACATGTATGGTGTTTTTTAAATACGATGTTTACACTAAATGGTATAACTGTTCTGTTTTCGTACAGCCATACAATGACCTTTAGTAGTCTGAAAGGGATGGGTCAAACACATTTGGTCTAATTCATGCTAAGTCGACCTTTATCAAGTCATTTATTGCACCAAAGGTATTCACTGGAAAGATAACAAGCTTAAAGTTCGTTTCAAATCAGTGACGGAAAAGATATAATGAGAAACTAAATCAAAGTTTTCGGTTAGACTCTGGGTCTTTTTTTCCCCCTTTCTTCTTTTTAAATGTAGTTACGCAAGGAGTGGATGATCTCTTTCAACAGGACTTGGTTTTCAAAGGGGTGCACACATTTTTTTTTTTTCTTGTTTTACACAGTTTCAAATCAATGGTTATAAACGTGAGAACAAATTAGAGGAGAAAATTAATGAAATGATGCCATAATGACATAAATCATGAATTGTTGAAATTCTTGTCTTGCCATTTTTATTCTTTCGCTGATATAAAAAAGCATGTCTCTGACCTTTGACAGAGGCTCCATTATAATTGTGGATTTACATGACTTGAAAGTTGAAACACTATTTATAAAGATGAAACACGATGAAGAACTTGAATTCCCTCACAAAATATACTTGATGAGTTGATGTATAAGGTTATACAGCTTTTTACAGGGGAAAATGGGATGATGAAATTGTTTCTATTTTTTTTTGTTAATGTACATGTACCCCTATGTTTGATGTAGAGAGCTACATTGTATTTGTTTGCAAAACAAACAGATTTTGCTTAATTAATAAACTTTCCTAAAATGAGCAGTTTAGAAAACTTGACAAATCTATTGTTTTGAGAATTAATTACAACACTGTACTCTGTAGTGCTTTTTTTTAAAGGTGAAGTTGCCACCACTTTTGTTTCTGAGTACAGTATAATTTGGGATGATAAGTTTGAATTTGTTATTCTATAATGTATTCTTGTGAGACTTTAACATGAAATGAACAGGTGCCTACCGTATTTGCCGGCGTAAAGGCCGCAGTATTTTCGGGTTAGAAAAAATCAAAAAGTCGGGGTGCGGCGTATACACAACAACAACAAAATTCAGCGGTCAAAACATCACGTCCATTTGCACGTATGGGACTATATGAACGGTAGCATGACTAGACAACGGTACAGGACAATTCTAGAATAACTCCACACAACTTACCGACAATGTTATGTTGCATAGTTGACATGAAGACGAAAAAACTTATTTTTCTAATAAAATCTGCCGATAGATCTAGATCTAAGTCCGTACCATTGCATCGCCAAAAAGTAAAAAAAGGGACAGGCCGTTACTTACGGTGCTAGCTGCCGCGCAACGCAACTGCGCAGGTCGAAAAACGCTATTTCGGATTACACCGCACATCGAGGTAGGGGTATTGTAGGATACCAAATCTGCGTACGATACAGTACTAGCTTAAAAGTCGATGAAGATCTGCTAAATTATGATCATTTTTTAGGTTAACTTCTTGTTGATTTATAAGAATATTGATGAATTTGGTATAGTTTGTAAAAAAAAAAGAGTGTTCTACAAGAAAATTATGATCATTTTGTTTGGTCCGTTTTTTTTTTCTCTCTTTTTTTTTTTTTTTTTTTTTTTTTCTTTTTCCTCTACGAAATGTCAAAGTTGGGGGTGCGGCCTTTACGCCAGCAAATACGGTACGTGTAAATACACGTATGATGCAGAGGGCTGTTGATCCAATGGGTCATTTCAGTTCACATGCATGTAGTGCTGTATTTAAAGTTTGGAATTGACATCTTGATAGCTTCAAGGTCTACACGTAGATATGTACTCAACAAATGTCCATTGTGTTGTTGGTAGCAATTATTTGCACAGGAGTGGATGATAAACTGTTTGCTAAATGATTAGTGCAGACTTTAATAGTCCATTCAACAATGGCAATCAGAGGGACTCTGAATGGAGATAAACTAAAAATAGGGCACCTGAATGATTGCTTGACACTGATTAATATAGTGTTAAAAGTCCAATGAAACAACTGCAAACTTTGTCTTCACAAGACTGAAAAGGTCTTGCAGGATTGAAATGGCAAGGACATTTTTTTTTCTTCATTAAATTAGATTTTAATATAGATTTTTTTTTTTTTTTTTTTGGGGGGGGGGGGGGCAGAGATGCCAACTTGTACGGATTTCCCGTAATTGGTACGGAAATTAACGACCGTACGGATTACGGCAGTACGGAATGTTGTCTAAAAATTACGTTTTTTTTTTTTTTTTTTTTGCGCATAGGGATCTATCGTAGCAAGTGCTGTACAGTATGGTGGCCATCCAGCACTCGCTGCATGAGAAAGATGGAAAATTATCAAGTATTCTCTTAATAGAAGCCAATTTTTCATTGAAAACTTATGTGTTGTGATGAACTGAAAATCAATATTTAGCAACTTTGTGGGAGTAAAATCACAACAAATTTCAAATAATCATGCGCGCATGCGTCCGCTTGCCATTCTTTTAAGATTCATGGCGCCGCATAGGAAATTACTGATTTATTCCCCAAATCACTGATTTTGAGCCTTATGGTTACTGATTTGTGCTCTGAAAGGTTGGCATCCCTGGGGGGGGGGTGTAATTAACTATTCAAAAATTATTGAATGAATTTGTACATTAATTTACATTTTTTCTTCATGGAGTTTAAAAATACTCTATTTTTTGTTCCCAAATTATTTCTAGGTACATGTAGTTAGGGTAATATCTGCATGTACATGTATCTCTTTTATTTTACTTGTCTGTTCATGATATTCTTGTGAGGTTAAAAAGAGATAAACATATAAGTTGCATGAATCAGAGAAAACACAAGAACAAAATATTAATTGCTGAGAAGATCAGACTTCATGGGAAATGAGCATTTATATTTCTGAGCCCTAACTAATTCATTTTCCATTAATGATCAGAAAATTTTAATAATCTAAATAAATCTATGTATTTACAGTTTTACGCAAATTATGAATACCACTGGTATATTGTACTTCAATGGTGGAACAGTATGTATTTCATATTACTGGGAGGTCTGGGGTTAGAAGCCAAGTTGATAGGCCAGTGCCCCTTTTTCACAACGTAAAAGCATTATTTCTCAAATAATTACAAACTCAAAATGGTAAAGTTCGAGCTAGGCACAAATCCTCTGCGATGTTCATTACCATTTACAAAAGGTTTCTTTTCTTTCTTTAGGTTTCCAATCTGTTTGGTCCTAACAAGGCTACTGTGATGACCCTGATGAGTGGCTGCTTCGATTCCTCGGCTGTTGTTATGCTCATTGTAAAGGTAAGAAAAGGATGACAATGTTTCTTCAAAGCGAGTCTGCATAACTGACTTGCGCCCTCTATACAGCCAACAATGCATAAGCGGTACCCGTTGATCCCCCATGGTCCCCTTTTTCTTATGTTAATTGAGAGCTGATTTGATGAGATATAAACCACCTGCCAGTGACCTCCGGGAGGTCTAATCCCTCCTGGCCGAACTAGTGCAGATAGGCTTTAAAGTGAATCAGTAATATTTTTGAAGGTTGATGAAAAAACTGCTTAAGTTGTGTATGAAATGTATATTCCTCCTACTGTACTAACCCTCTAACATGCAAAAATATCCTGAAAAATTCTGAAACCACAAAATATATTAATGTTTTTCTTACTTTGAAGGCGTCTCTGTGCAACACCCTCTAACAGTAAATTCTCCCCAAAAAATTATTGAATTTTCCCAACAATTTTTCCATGTAAATAAGACATGAAACAGGCTTTTTAAAATCTGTCAACAATACATGTAAATGTTTGGAATGGTAGGCCTATATAGAGCCAATTCATTGCTTTGTGACGATTTACACCCCCCCCCCCCTAAAATATAATTAAATTATAATAATATACATGTAGTAGGGAGAATTCAGGAATCGATCAGATCGGTCAGTTTTTCCCAATTTTCATCATTAATAATGGTCTGTTATCAATCAAACTTTCAGATTATCTTTAATTATACATGTAGCATTAAAATCACTGCTCTGACATTATTTTTTTAAACTGAAAAATGTTAACAAGTCCCTTTAAAATCTCCAGAGGAGAGAAGAGAAGAGAGAAATTGATCTCAAGCCCTTGTTTACCATGTAGGCATAAGCTGTGATTGAAATGAATTGATCACACCTAATTTGAGAGTGGGATCAATCTCAATTAGGTACTTCAGAGCTGCCAACCTTGTGCGACCAAAAAAAGGAATCATGATGGCAAAAAAAAGGAATTTCAAGCCAAAAAAGGGAATTCATGACAATGAAACTTACAACCACGCACGACACACTTCCAATGCAGAAATGTTTATGTATCATTCCGTTTTTTCCATACAAGCAGGTAATTTTGTTGGTGGTTATTTTGGTATTATCGGCATTTCATTTTTTTTTGAGAATATTTTTCTCTTCAAGTATGTTTTAAAATAAGTTTTCTATTGAATTTGTGATCAAATCACCATTTTAGGGCAGTTGTTTGACGTGCGGTATGTAAAAAAAAAAAAAAAAAAAAATTATTAAATTTTTTATTAAAAAACGTATTTTATGAAGAAAAAACGTAATACCGTAATTTGGAGTAAAAAACAGAGTAATTCCGGCAAAAACGGAATGGTTGGTAGCTCTGGGTACTTGCATGTACATGTCCAGTAACAACTAAATTATTCATTCCCCTTGTAATTTTTTTTTTTGTAATAACTCGTGAATGAAAGATGGACTGGTTGAATTGGGGCCTTTTGTTGAATACATTTAGGTGTAAGCTTTAGTATATCCAGGCCTGATAAAAACCTGATTTAAATCGGTTTCCCAATTTTTTTTATTTTTCCTGATTTCTTCCCAATTTTTTTTTTCTTCCCTATTTTATCCTGATTTTCCCAATTTCCCTCTTATTTTCTCTCTATTCTTCCATTATTTTGCCCTATTTTTTTCCTAATTTTGCCCCAATTTTCTTACTCGAAAGGGGGGAATGTTGTTAGATGCCAATTTTTCCCCGCAAATCCTCTTCTTTTTTTTTTAATCAAGGGGGGCGTGGTTGAGGGGAAAACAAAAAAACTTTTTTTTTTTTTAGTGCTCACTATCACCCCTGTATATCACATTTTCAAGAAAAATGAATAGAGACAAATCAATTTTCACATACCGGTACATAAAAAATAACAAAATCTGTGGGTGTATATATATATTAGTTGTTTACTGTACGTCTAGTTCCATTTGAAAATAGGAAGGTTACTTTATAAATACAAACAAATAAAAAAAAACACCCCAAAAATGTTTGTAACCATGGATGATTGGGTTGGGTGCAGGAAAAAGCAGTATTTCCTGTTTTCTCCAGCACAAAACAGCAAATATATAATTTCTAGGTTGATTTGGAAAGGTTCATTATTCAGAACAAATGAACATGTGTACAGTATATTGACTTAAAGGTAAAGACCAGTATTGGAAACGCCCCAATTTCAAAAAATGAAATGGAAGCTCTTATTACCAATCATGTAAAAGAATATGTTTTGACTAATACATGATGATAACAATTTTGTCGGGAAACCGCCTACTAATTGATATATTTGGTAAATTAGTTTATCTATTGGTGTGTAAGAGATAAACGCACGTGTCGCGCACGTGTGCCCTGTCCCATATACATCTTTCTGTGTACAGTGCTTGTAACTTTACGAAGACTGGGCCAAATTTCTTTTCATTTTGATGATTCCAGAACCTTGCAGCTCACACCAATACTTTTTTGCTAGATGATCAACCTTTTCTGATCGATTCCACAACGTTTCTTTCACAAAGCAATCGCATGACCATAACTGGTCTTTATCTTTAAGGGTAACAAATGATCTGCTTTCAGATAAATTTGATACATTTCACAATTATCAAAATGTCAATGGAGTTCTTTTGTTTCAATAATACTCTTTCTTTTTTATCGAATTTCAGACATCCGACCTGGAGTACAAAGTCTAGAATTAACAATGCATTTTGATCATGCGGATTACTCTTAATGTTTACCTTTGTGATATTATATTCATTATCACCCTGGAATTCAGACCTTTTTCCGAAATGTATAGTCATCTAGTGGTTTTCACCACAATGCTATGATATGGCAAGGCATTTATCATTTGTTATGTACTGCGCCTAGAAACAAAGTATTAGGCGCATTATAAATGTGAGCTATTATTATTATTTTTGTTACAGGGTGTCTTCTTTCAAACTAGTTGTGATAGATATCTTACATATATTTTGATATCGCCTGTATTTTTTTTTTTTCAGAGGTGTTATAAGATGATTAAAGTTCTATGCAAGTGCAATATCAGATCGAAAGTTAAAGACTCTTTGTATCGTTTTCTTGAGGCTTCAATTGACTGTCATTTTTTTTGTAAAAGCAAATAAATAAATCAGCTTTTCCTCTTCTACTTGGCAACACGTATTTGTTGTTTCCACTCTTTTGTAGTTTACCAAATTAAATTGTGTATTAAATGAATCGGTGAGAATCAAAATTGTGAAAATTCAATATGAAATTGCTAATTTTTACATGGAAATAGTAATGATATATTTCAGTCTGTGTTGCCAATCTAGAGACTAATGATTATTTTCTGTTAAATCGCTCTGATTCATGAATGGGACAATGTACTGCAACAGAAATGGACTTCAATTTTCCTGCAATTTTTGCACTTTCTGCTCATATACAATATGTATTTCAGAGCACTCTGGATCAAAAGATAAAAATTAGACGCCACTTTAAAGTGACACTAATTTAATTCATCTGAATATCTATACCTCCTCATGAGTTGCCTTTCTTTTGTTTATTAGTTGAGTTACGAGGCCGGTCTGCCGATGTCGACGGCCTTCTTCATCCTCGCCGGAGCGACCATCTTCTTCAACATCAACACCTTCGTCCTGTTGCCAGCGAAACGCATCCCCTGGCCCCTCCCGTCCGGCTACGTTCAGGTCAAGAGAGGCTGCGGAGAGGTCAAGGAAAAAGAGGTATTTTAAAACCACCTGGGAGTTAGATATTAGAGCGAGTATTCAAGTCATTACAATGAAAAATGCAACATTTTACTTTATAGTTAACTTGGCTATTAAGTAAAATGGCATTTAACTCATATTCATATTCAATTCAATTCAATTCAATTCAATTTAAATCAAAGTTATTGGTCCAAAATGAAAATTTGTTGCGTTAACATGCATTATTCACATTTGATTCAACATCTGAAATGGGAGAGCCTGGAGAGCAGAAGAAATGCTGCAAGCTTCCACCTCATGTACAAGATCCAAAATGACACAGTAGCCATCAATGCACACCATTACACAGCACCCATGATTGCCAGCAACACACGACAGTATCACTCAAAGAAGTTGCTGGCTATCCCATCCCGCACCCAGCTCTACCAGAACTCATTTTTCCGTTGGACAGTAACTGCGTGGAATGCACTTTCAAAGACCACCCTTGACGCTACTTCACTGGAGGGCTTCAAGGGAGCGCTTCCACCAAGCATTTAGACCAAGAACTAGATAGTTTATTCCTCAGCACTACATCCTGACTTATGGATCCTGCTGAGTATCGTCGTAGAAGTAGAAGTAGAAGTATTGTACCTACATGTAGCATGCCATAATAGCATGCCAACCCAAGCCATAGTACTTTAATAGCGATCGTGACATCACAAAGCCAATCTCAGATTATTCTTGTTAAAATTGCTTTTGTTTAATATTTATTGTGTAGAATAATTAGGAGATCAATGATCTACAATGTATCTTTTTTATATAATTTCTTCTTTTGTTGCAGGATGATATGACCCAAGAAGAACTTGACATGAAAGTTACTAATGGGAACGGCAACGTCTCTGAGAAGGGGAAGCTCAACGGAGAGGGGGCTGCTGTGAACAGATCTGATAGAAGAAAGTCATCTGGAGTTAAAGCCAATGGGGGAGGTAGGTTGCTCTGGTGGTCTAGTGGATACGCCTCAGACATGAGGTTCAGGATTCAAGGCTCTCCTAATTCACTCTTTACATGCCACACTTCTTGTGCCACATATTTATTGTGGGATAGATATACCAAAGGCATCAAGAATATTTAGCAGTTTAATATTAATCTATGCTGGTTTTCAAAGGGTTGTCATTGAGCTAATCAAGACTGACAGGTTGCTTTAGTACAGATTCCAATGAGAGATCATTCTAAAGGGAAACAAAACTAGCAGTCATTATAGACTGGTGATCTTGCTATACAGTTAGTCACTACATCAGGTTTAACTGTAGTTAATTAAAATTTCCTACATTTAAAGGTAAAGACCAGTATTGGAAACGCCCCAATTTCAAAAATTGAAATGGAAGCTCTTATTACCAATCATGTGAAAGAATATGTTTTGACTAATACATGATCATAACAATTTTGCCTGGAAACCTCCTACTTATTGATATATTTGGTAAGTTAGTTTATCTACATGGTCTGTGAGAGATAAACGCATGTGTGCATTAAGTCCCATATACATCTTTCTGTGTACAGTGCTTGTAACTTTACGAAGACTGGGCCATATTTCTTATCATTTTGATGATTCCAGAACCTTGCAGTACGCACCAATACTTATATGCTAGATGATCAACCTTTTCTGATCGATTCCACAACGTTTCTTTCACAATGCAATCGCATGAGCAGAACTGGTCTTTACCTTTAATTTCATCAAGTAATCTTCTACATGTTGGGCAGAGAAAATCAAGCCCCAAAATCTGTGACCATTATTGCATCGTTTGCTTCTCCTTGAAGTTCAGACTGGTTCACTGTAAACCAGGAAATTGAATGATTTCCTGTTGAGCAATAAATGCCAGGATCCAACGCAGATAACATGATACCAGCATCCTACTCAAGCCCTACCCAATAATACAGATTTTACGTATCGGTAGATTGATTACATGATACTGCATCCTACTTTAAAGTGTTTTGTCATTGTTTCAGAGACAATCATAGAGTTTTTGATGAATAAGTCATATCCAGCCCTACGCAATGATACAGATTCTACTTAAATAATAGGTAGATTACATGAAACTGCACCCTGCTTGGGTGTTGTGTCATGGTTGCAGAGACAATCAATGATTTTTTGATGATCAAGTCATATCCTTGAAGGGCATATAGATGGCTTCCTGAAAGAGCTTTCTTTACTGCCGGTGTGTTATAGATTGTTTCCTGTTTATGGCGGTGACGATGGGTTCTAAATGCTATTTAATCCTACCTAAGTCCTCTTGAAATGGAGATTCATACATGATTTATCTCTTTCAATGCTAAAGGGGATTTAATGCCCCACTGTACTACTTGTAGCTACTTGCTCCCTCTATATAGAAAACCTCCCCAATCGGTGCCTGTTGGTCCCCCATGATCCTCTTTTTCTTATGCTAATTGAGAGCTGAGTTGATGAGATAGCCACCTGTCAGTGACCTCGCTGGGTGGTCTAATCCCTTCTGGCTGAACTAGTACAGACAACCTTCAAATTCAATGGAGACAAATTTAATTGCATACAATTTAACCTGCTTTAACGACTACCTGTATAGCAAGATTACCTGTCTAGGCTGTCTATAATGACTGCTAGTTTTGTTTTCCATTAGAATGATGGGAGGAACCGGTCACTGAAAGTTTGAGCAAAATCCAATTGAAATTAATGAAGTTATGTATTTTAAAATTGTCATTAGTGAAACACAAATTGGCATCAGTGACATATACAGAGATGCCAACCAGTACGATGTAATCGTATTTAGTACGATAATAAGAGTGGAATACGATAATACGATATCACCTCTTAAAATACAATTCTTTTTTTTTATTTTTATTTTTATTTTTTTTATTTTTTGTAATAACCATACAAACCATGGAATCGCATAGAAACATGTACAAGTAAACCCCTGCAACCCAACAAAAACTTAATTTTCTTTTAAAATTTAATGAAAGATCAAACCCTTTACTTGACCGTACGTACCAGTATCACATTTTTATGCCTCCGTTACGAAGTAGCCGGAGGCATTATGTTTTCGGGTTGTCCGTCCGTCCGTCCGTCCGTCCGTACGTCCGTCCGTACGTACGTCCGTACGTCCCGTTCTCGTGATCGCGTTATCTGAAGAACCAATTGATGGATTCCTGCCAAACTTTGGTCATGTATGTATCTTGCAGAGCCGATGAACTGATTAGATTTGGGGGTCACGAGGTCAAAGGTCAAAGGTCACAGGGCTCATTATGTATGCAAAAACAGCTCGTGATCGCGTTATCTAAAGAACCGATTGATGGATTCCTGCCAAACTTTGGTCATGTATGTATCTTGCAGAGACGTTGAACTGATTAAATTTTGGGGTCATGAGGTCAAGGTCAAAGGTCATGCAGCTCATTATGCATGCAAAAATAGCTTGTGATCGCATTATCATTAGAACAGATAGATGGATTCCTCCCAAACTTAGATCATGTATGTATCTTGCAGAGCCAATGAACTGAGTAGATTCTTGGGTCATGAGGTCAAAGGTCAAAGGTCATATATGTATATGAGAAATTGCTTGTAATCACGATATTCTGAGAACCTGTTAATGGATTACAATTGAACTTGAATTTGAACAATTTCTTCTGTTTTGGTTTGTAAAATTGCTCTATGACGGAGGCATCATTTCGACTGCGCGCAGTTGAAGTTCCATCTAGTTCTGAAATTTTACTGGCCTGGGACCAACCGGCCATAGGTAGTGTCAAGTTTTCGTGAAAATCTGATTTTTTAGGATACTCAGTCTGTTTTTTTGTGTCAAGAGGTTGGCATCTCTGCATATATCATGGGAGGTCACCTCCAATTTGTTTTGTACACAAATTTCATAAACTTTCATTTTCTCAGTTATTGATGACGGAATAGAATTTGGTTTCATACAGGGGTTGTGTAGAAACATATTTGCAATAATTATGTTTAAGGTGCATGTATGATAGAAAATTAACTGGATTTATTTAGTACAGAGCAAATGGGAGGGAGCCTCGCAAGATGCATCACAGCGTTGCCAATTTGTGCTTGATTGATCACAACTTTCTTATTTTTAATCGGGGGTGTTATTGGGTTTTAACGTGTATCAATCAGATGTGATTATTTATGGCGTATCCCTGCAGTGTCCTTGAGATCATGAATCTTGATGCCCATTTTTAATGGAATTGAATTCATACCATGGTTGTGTTTGTGCCAAAGTTGCCAAACAATCGAGAACAAAAACATTAAAGACATACTCTTATTTGTTTCAATGTGCTAGGCATCACAGTTTGCTTACACCGCACATCGTTGAATTACCATTTAATGTACATTCAAATCTAGCAATTCACCATTTAATGTACATGCAAATGTTAATACAAATTTTGCAATTTACCATTTAATGTACATCCAAATGTAAATACAAATCTCGCAATTTACCATTTAATTCAAATCTCGCAACACTTACAAATCTCCCAAGCAGCGAAACTCATGCCCCACTTGGAAATTAGTAGTAACTTCCCTTAAGAGGTTGCAGTCATGGCTCAAATGAGGAATTTGTGATGATTAATTTTCCTAATGGGCTGATTCTTCTGAAGAAGGCCAAGAGTGGACACATTGCTTAAAATCTGTCAAATGTGAAGTCCATTATAGGTGATTGATGACATTTTTATTGGTTAAATATCCAAAGGCTGTCCAATTCCCTACGTAACCCTTACTAATAATGGTTTCAAAAGTACTCTATTCTTTCCTGTTTGAAGGGATTGGGTAACTTTGTCTCAGATTCTGAAACAAAATCCTGGATTTAGCTCATTAATTATAAATCTTTAGGTCAGTCAGGAACCCCATGACTTTTACAAGCTGATCGCCTGTCTGATTATCAAGATATTCATGATTGAAAATCGAAATCAAATTTTGCGTTTGCCAAATGGTTTTTATAACACTACAGTCTATTGGGGAAAACTAGTATGATAAAACTGGTCACTCAAAGATGTTTACTTTTTTGAGGCACTTCTTGATCATTTTGAAGTGCAATTTTTTTAGGGCTGCAATATTACACCATACCACGGACACTTATAACATGTATAGGGCCGTGCATCTCAGATTTAACATTGTTAAACAATACCTTTAAAAGTACTCTTTTCCTTCCTGTTTAATTAATAGGTTCAACAAGGAGAAAGTCTCGAGTGATTCAGGCGGAGGCCGAGGCATGTAAGAAGCAGTACTTTCCAACGATACGCTCCTGTATCCTCTCGCCTCTCTTCTGGCTCCTGGTGGCGTGGATCTCGATCCTCCAGCTTCGTCTGATCTTCATGATCGGGACCCTGAACCCCTGGCTCAACAGACTGAGTAACAACGACGAGCAAGTTGGTGAGTGACTAGGGTATTGAACCAGTAGCCTTAATACAATGTAGATACCCCAACCACTGGCTCAGCAGAATGAGTAACAACGGTGAACAAGTTGGTGAGTGACTAGGGTATTTAAACCAGTATCCTTGATAGGTACCTTGATAGTGTAGGTACCCCAACCACTGGCTCAGCAGACTGAGTAGCAATGATTAACAAGTTTGATATTGAGTGACTAGGTAGGGTATTAAACCACATGGGCTAACAACACCTTGTATGGTACATGTCTATATAAGACATGAGATGTTCCAAAGAGCAGAAGAAATTTTTCACTTCATCTCAGTTTATCTCACTCAAAAGTCAACATAAAAGTACATGAAACATATGTTTGTTAGTTACATAGGCAATATTTTAACACTATTGACATGTACAAGTCTTAACAATATAATGTGCAACTATATGAAAAGAGTTCTACAGTGAAGGCTCTTAAAATGCTACACTTTGAAGCAAAGGCCCTGCTTGTATGAAAACTAATCATATGAGACACAAAAGGAGACGAAGCCTGTCCTTCAAGCAATCATTATAGTCCTCTCTTATACCCCTTTCAAATTGGCCTGATTTTCATCGGATGCATCCGGACGCATCCGATTAAACGGCCAGTATGAATGCTACTGAGGAGAAAAAGCTGATTAAATAGCCGATGAAAAGAAGAGAAATAGGCGATTAAATTCTCCTGCTCAAGAGCAGGAGAAATTCTCATTCTATCGGTGTGACACCGATGAAACATGCCACTGTGAATGCATTCGGGAGAAAACACCGATTAAAATGGTCTAATATCGCAGTGTACGCACACTTTATCGTAACCAGCTGTGTTTGTTGACTTTGTTGCCTTTTTTTTTAACATGCTGCATGCTAGCTAGATGGGGCGCAGGCTTAATAATTACCTAATAATTCTTCACTTCCGGCAAGGGGTCGCTACAGCGAGAGAATTTCACCGGCAGTATGAAAGCGACAGCAGGGGAAACAGAGGTTTTATCTTTGTTTACATAAGGAAAATTCAATCTGTATTTTCATCGGTGTGAGTCCGATAGAAGCCAGTTTGAAAGCAGTATTATTTGGAAACGGTGGCTTTGTCTTTGCAGATTTGAGCAATGACATTTTGCTAAAGTGTAGTATGAATCAAGACTCCTAGTTTTAAAAGAAGAAGAAAAAAACGGTTCTCACTCCAACAAGAATGTGAATGAATAAATCAGAGAACTACTGAAGAAAAGACTTGTCAGGACACATTCTCTTTAAATTGTATAATCAAATGATTTATTTGCGAATTTGTATGTTTTTCTTTTTTGTTTTGCAGTGAGCAAGTACACCAACGTCTTCTCCCTGCTCCAGTTCTGTGGGTTTGTGGTGGCTCCTCTGGGAGGTCTTCTCCTTGATCGTAATAAGATGACCACCGGGTGGTTCGCCAACAAGCATCGTAAGTCTTAAGGATTAAGGATAAAACATTATATCATCTGACTACAGCCCAACTGTGAAAGAATTCGCAATAGAATTTGATTTAAATCTTCAAACTTTTGAAATCTAATGATCAGAGTTCTCAATAGGCGTATGAATGATAAAATCAAAAAGCCGCTATGATTCACCTTCTTTGATTGCAGACTTTGTCAGTCTACTTTAAATGCATGAGTGAATGAATAAATTGAACAAATGAATTTATTACCATTTCTGAAACAACATATAAAACATGTTTACAGTGCTTAAAAAACAAACAGCCTCAACTCGAGTGCGTATAGATTGTAAAATCTTAATGAACTCATGTGCATGCATCATTCGTATACTAAGTCTCTCACTAATGCACATGTATAATATGTGTACATACTATTTTTCTAAGCTTGTATTCATCACTATCATCTTCTTTGCTATTCCTCTTCCAATAGTCGACAAGCGAAGTCCCTATGCGGACCTGAAGGATACCTGCTTCCCGTTAGCCATGACGACCATCCTCTTCACTGTCTTCTCCGTCTGTATCGTCATTCCCAAGCTGGAGCTGCAGTACTTGACCTTCATCATCCAAGTGGTCATCAGGTCATTCCTCTACGGTCTCTCCGTCGCTGTTATTCCAATCATGTATGTATTATGCCAGGGGGGTGTTTTACAAAGATCCTAAGTTGAAATTATCTTGGATTCAAAAATTATGGAAAGCTGTTAGCATCTTTGAAAGTATTTTGTAAAAGTTATTTTAAAAGGCATAGAATGTTGATTCAAGTCATTCATATTCTCTATTATCAAGGAGATTTCATGTTCTTCATGTGGAATTTACGAAAAGACTATGAAAGTCTAAGCTACTTGAATTTTTGCTTTGAATATATTTTATTTTAAGGCTACAAATGGCTCTCCATAATTTTTAAGTCCAACTTAGAGTTACGTTTGACTTAGGCGCCACGGATTTATTCAACTGGCATTCGGAATGCATTCAGAATGCCCTTGTAATCTTTCTGGAATGTATCCAGAATGCGCACATTCTAGCCACATTCCCAAAAAATCGATGCGACCTGTGCCTATTGTCTAGAGAACAAAGGGGCATTCCAGAATGCACACATTCTGTACGAATTCTGGAATGCATTCTGGAATGCCCCTTTGTTCTCTAGACAAAGGCGCAAATCGATCGACTTTTGAGAATTGGGCGATGAAAAAGCATGCCCGAGACGCTGGCGATTAATCAGAGATGCGTGATTTCAAATGCGACTATACCTCATAAGGTTCGACAGCGCGGCTCACTTTTAGAAGGAGTAAGAACTATTTCTAATTATCTTTTTAAACAGGGTATAACATTCGTTCTCTCATCTTCTGATTTTCTGAAGTTGATAACAGCGAAAACACGTTGTCTCCTAATTGAAGGGAAAAATATCTTGGAATTACGTTTCCATTTCCCAATAAAAAAAAAGTTACGATCGCTTTATTTCTTAACCGTTAAAATGAATTTTGACGCTACGAGCTGGTTTTAATACAAGTATTTTCCTGCTCGAAAAAAGATTGCATTTATATAAAATAAATTGTTTGCCTTGTCAAATTTCTGCCGACAGTGTTGTAATATGAATAAGTATAATTTTATATAAACAGCGCGGAGCCACTTTTAGAAGGAGTAAGAGCTATTTTTATTCATCTTTTAAACAAGGTATAACATTCGTTCTCCCAACTTCTGAAACAAAATATCTTGGTATTACGTTTCTATTTTCCCATAAAAAAGTTGCGGCCGCTTTATTTCTTAACCGGTAAAATGAATTTTGACGCTACGAACGAGTTCTAATACAAGTATTTTCCTGCTCGAAAAAGATGGCATTTATATAAAATAAATTGTTTTCCTTGTCAAATTTCTGCCGACATAGTGTTGTAATATGAATAAGTATAATTTTATATAAACAGCGCGGAGCCACTTTTAGAAGGAGTAAGAGCTATTTTTTTTCATCTTTTAAACAAGGTATAACTTTCGTTCTACCAACTTCTGATATTCTGAAGTTGATAACAGCGTAAACACGTTGTCTCCTAATTGAAGAAACAAAATATCTTGGTATTACGTTTCTATTTTCCCATAAAAAAGTTGCGGCCGCTTTATTTCTTAACCGGTAAAATGAATTTTGACGCTACGAACGAGTTCTAATACAAGTATTTTCCTGCTCGAAAAAAATTACATTTATATAAAATAAATTGTTTGTCTTTCCAATTTTCTGCCGACATAGTGTTGGAATATGAATAAGTATAATTTTATATAAACAGCGCGGAGCCACTTTTAGAAGGAGTAAGAGCTATTTGTATTCATCTTTTAAACAAGGTATAACATTCGTTCTCCCAAAAAAGTTGCGGCCGCTTTATTTCTTAACCGGTAAAATGAATTTTGACGCTACGAACGAGTTCTAATACAAGTATTTTCCTGCTCGAAAAAGATTACATTTATATAAAATAAATTGTTTGTCTTTCCAATTTTCTGCCGACATAGTGTTGGAATATGAATAAGTATAATTTTATATAAACAGCGCGGAGCCACTTTTAGAAGGAGTAAGAGCTATTTGTATTCATCTTTTAAACAAGGTATAACATTCGTTCTCCCAAAAAAGTTGCGGCCGCTTTATTTCTTAACCGGTAAAATGAATTTTGACGCTACGAACGAGTTCTAATACAAGTATTTTCCTGCTCGAAAAAGATTACATTTATATAAAATAAATTGTTTGTCTTTCCAATTTTCTGCCGACATAGTGTTGGAATATGAATAAGTATAATTTTATATAAACAGCGCGGAGCCACTTTTAGAAGGAGTAAGAGCTATTTGTATTCATCTTTTAAACAAGGTATAACATTCGTTCTCCCAACTTCTGATTTTCTGAAGTTGATAACAGCGAAACCACGTTGTCTCCCAATTGATCATGAAGAAACAAAATATCTTGGTATTACGTATCTTTTTTCCCCACTTTAATTTCATTGGTGGACTGATTGATATGGGCTGTCTTTATTCCGATTTAATATGATATGTATATACACATCTTTTTCAAACTGAACAGTTCGTTTTGGAGGAACAATATGACAATTCAAGAAATTCATTTTTTAAATGCTCTATGTATCCTATTTGTGTATATTTGCATGCCATTAAAAAATATTGTCATTGGCGTTTCATTTTTTTTTGTTTTAGTTATGTCACAATCAATGAGACCGAGAGTTATAACAAGGATAACGATATAGGGGCAGTGATGAGAGAAGCGAAAGCAATTAAATATCGAGATTCTGATATGTCTATTGATCTTTTGGTGGATACGATGAAAAGGCACGAATGAAGTAGAAAGTTGGATTGATGACTGTATCTTGGAAATGTTGTAATCAACACCCAAGTTCCAACAGACCGCGATATTTATGATTGTTACGTCGCCTCCGTTCTGAGGTCGCCGACATGTGGCGGGAATGTCATAATAAATCTGTCATTATTTGAATGTCCTTGTTGCGACTGGTAAAATGCCATGGTGAGGAGCAATTATTTCCGATGACAAAAACATTTGTGTATTACAAAATAATCCAACATTTTAGGATTGTGATAGGCATACGGCCAATTTACACCTGTAATCTCTCTCTCTCTCGATAATAATAAATCCATCTCTATCTCGAATCAACACTGTCTCCTTGTTATCTAAAATGAGGCGTCATGTCAATCAACACCAAACTTTAAAACACGCGTATATTTGACATTGTTACGCGCCTTTGTTTTGAGAGCGCCGACATATTTGTGGCGGGAATGCCATAATAAATATGTCATTATATGTATGTCGTTGTTGCGCACATGTCATGTTGTTGTCCACATGCCATGTGGCGTGAGATAACATCGTTCAATTTTTAGAGAATACAGTTAGATTGGAAATAAGAAAAAGGAAATCTTTTTACTTCTAATATATATAATAAAGACTACAATTAGATTTCACCATCTCTTGCATTCTCTTTCTTTCCCTCGTTCTCTGCAATTCCCCTCTCACTTAATTTTCATCTCCCCCCCCCCCCCCCCCGCCACTCTCTACTGATCTATATATGACCTTCTCTTTATTTGTTTTGGAATAAATAATCACACCCTCTACAATTTTTATGAAATTTCGTAAAGAAATATGAAGTAAGTTTTATTTATAATTAAAGATAAAAAAAAATAAAAAAAAAGATTATTTCTAAGAGATGGAATTAAAAAATTAGAGTGGTTTGATAAAGTAGGTGATGTAAAAAAAAAGGGGGGGGGTGGGGGGTAAAGTAGGATAATGTGCGCTAAACAAACAAATTATACGCAACATAAAAGCACAGACCACAAACAAAATAATGTGCGTCTCGGTTTGGAAATAAGATTATTCGCATGTGCTTTTCTTCAGGCGCAGACGCATGGAGGGGGGGGGGGGGGGGGGCAACGGGGCAAGGCTGCTTCCTCCCTGGCCAAAAAAACAAAACAAAAACGGACCCCCATCCCTGCCAATAAAAAAAGTTTAAAAATAAGATGGTAACCATAAATATCCACTCTCGCTTTTTATCTAAATGTATCATTTCATTAGTCCTCAGATCTTTCAACACCCACCATCTCTTGCATCCTCTTTCTTCCTCTCATTTTGATCATTCAGATTCATCCGCATTTTCATGCAAAATATTTTCTTCATTCTTTCTCAATCTTTCTTCTACTCTTTTTACCATCTTTAATGAGGCATCATCTCAATCAACACCAACGTTTCAAAACACCGCGTATATTTGACACTGTAACGCGCCTTTGTTCTGAGAGCGCCGACTCAGAACATATTTGTGGCGGTCTGGCGGGAATGTCATAATAAATCTGTCTTCATTCTTTCTCAATCTTTTTCTACTCTTTTCACCATCTTTAATAAGCTGAAGAAAAGAAAGAAAATCAAATACAATATCACCGACGCTTGAGAAATAAATGGTGAGAGAGAGAGAGCTACAAGCGAAAACAATTAAATATCACTGATGTTACCGGTTAGCCGTCGGAAAGAAATAAAAGTAAGTCCATAAATGCAACCGATCGCGGGAGAGACAGAAGCGAAACCAATTAAATATCTGTTGATTTCAAACAATTCTTATGGTTCATTCTATATCGAAACTATTCCGGCACGCAATATCAAGAAGGTAGTCGCTGCCGATCGATATCGCCTTTGTTCGGATGGCCTATTCATGGAGCATCGCCTTTGTTCGGATGGCCTATTCATGGGACATTCCAGAATGTACCCAGAATGCGCCAATTAAGACGTTAATTACCGCATTCTAGCTACATTCTAGGTACATTCTGGAATGTGGATTAACGAACAATAGATTCTGAATAGGACATTCTACATGCATTCTACATGCATTCCGAATGCCAGTTGAATAAATCCGTGGCGCCTTAGGATCCTTGTGAAACACCCCCCAGATCATACTGCCTGGGAGTGAGGCAAGGACTTATCTTGAAAATAGAGCGTGAAACTTAGGTTTCATCCCATGATGTTCATCTTTAGGGGTGGGGGAGGTTCATCTGTGATGATGCTGTGGTATTCACTTGAAATTAACTGTAGAAAAAGCATGAGGTCATTATGGATGGAGCCACAAATATTGTTTGAATCTGTGAAAAGTATTTTTCTTCAAGCATCATTCCAAGCTTGTTAAAGGAAACAGGCTTGGAATGAAGCCCTTTGTTTGGGATGTGCCTCTTTTAGTTTTACAAATCTAAATCTAAACATATTTTTATTTGACTTCATAATTATTGTTACTTGATGTGTCTTTTTCTTTCTCCCAACAGGTTCCCACAGGAGTACTTTGGCACTCTTTTTGGTGTGATGGGATCATTCGCTGGTATTTTCGGTCTCCTTCAATATCCAATCTTCAGCATCCTTCAAAACGTGCTCAATAGTGATCCTTTTATTGTAAGTACCAACTTACTTATTGAATAAGTGATAGATGAATGAGAGAAGAAAGGAGATGTATGGAAGGACAAATAGATGAATGGATGGATGGACAGATGGATGAATACATCTACATTTATGTGTTCAATGTTGATCCTTTTATTGTCAGTACCCATCAACTTCAAGCAAATGTGACTGAGTGAAATGTGACGCAGTGTGGGCAAGGATAGGTAGATGGATTTGTGGATGGGTAAAAGGGATGGAGGGATAAATGAATTTATATATGAATGAATGAATGAATGAATGAATGAATGAATGAATGAATGAATGATAGATCATTGATAGATATTTGATTGATCAATGGATATCAAGTTTTTTTCTAGAGAATGATCTCTACCATCCTATTTAAATGTACTTAATAATAATCAGGTTATTGTATAAAGTTCTTACCATCTTAAAGCCCCATGGAATTCCTGGAGAGGTGGTAGTTGGATTAGGACGAATAATAGAATGATAACGAAGTTGATGGAAGGATAATTGAATAAATGAAATATGAGTGAATAGATATGCTGTAAGTAGCCAAATTGATAGCTGTCTATAGATGATTATGTTAACTAGGGTCCATGGGGTGATGTAGGGATCAAAACATATATGCTTTAAGGCCATCTAAAAAAATAAACATGTTTAGCGTCCGCGCCCGCTTCATTTTGGGGGGCGGCCTCCTTGTTTTTCTTTTCGTTTTTCAAATTGTTTTCATTTTTTTTTTTTTTTTTTTTTTTAAAGAAAAAAACACATGAAAAACACTGCTAAAATGATCTATTTCTGATTTTTTTTTTTTTTTAATCCCGGCGGCCATCTTGAAAAATAGCCCGACTGTCAGGGAAAATGTACCGAGCGGCCATTTTGAAAGAAAAAAAAAGGGCCTCCTCCTTCCTATTTTTCAGAAAAGCAGGACGCTAAACATGTTTTGTGTTTTTTTTGGCCTAAAGACACATAAAAGAGTGGAGTCTCATGGAGAATTTGACACTATTCAGGTGTTGACCCAATAACAGGTGGGTTCAATCACTGGGACTAGCCTTCAGTCTTATGACCAACAAGCTTTATGTAATGCTCTGTCCTTTCCCCACATGATAAAGTCCTTATCTGACATTTGCACCACCCAAAGACTCTCCAAGTGTTGAATGGCCTACGAGTACGCTGTGGACAGACTTGTACACCCATTAACGTTATTTCCACCAAGTTTGGTGTCGCGATTTATGACCTTCTGCACATGGAAACTGCCGACCCACCCACTTTTAAAATAGTGGGATATTTTGCTATATGATAAATTGAAATGACTTAAAGGCCGTCTGTACTAGTTTGGCCAGAATGGTGTCTATCTCATCAACTCAGTTCTCAATTAACATAAGAAAAAGAGGATCATGGTGGACCAGCAGGCACTGATTGGGGAAATTTCAATATAGAGGGAGCAAGTAGCTTCAAGTAGTACAGAGGGGATTTAAATTATACATTTAAAATGATTTGTTTTGCTAATATTTCCTTTCCTCCCTTTTTTCTTTTCTCCTACAGCTCAATATCTGCTTCATTGTATTCAACCTTCTGACAGCAAGCCTTCCAATCTACATCTGGATGTTTGTGAGAAGGAAAGAGAAACATTTAAAGCTAGAGAGAGAAGAAGAATTACACGAGGAGAAGTACACCATCTTACCTCCCACTTCACCTACACATGTCTGAGGACAGTATTTTTCACACAAAAATTAGCGAACTGTGTGTCGGCCATGTTTAAACCTTGATTCGGTGCGTCCAGTTGGTCCATCTATATATGAGGTGCCAGGGGTGAAACTATTCATTCTGTTCAAATTGCCGTGATTCTGTATTGATTTGAAAGTATGATTAGAGTGCCCATGTCTGCGTATAGGTACTCATTCCTGCATGATTCTGATAAAACAAAATGTCATTTTAAAAACAAGTAAAAACAGTCGAGAAATGTCTAATCTTAGTAATTATTAAAGATAAAGACAAGTTATGGTCAAGCGATTGCATTGTGAAAGAAACGGTGTGGAGTCGATCAGAAAAGGTTGATCATCGAGCATATAAGTATTGGTGTTTACTGCAAGGTTCTAGAATGATCAAAATGATAAGAAATTTGGCCCAGTCTTGGTAAAGTTACAAGCACTGTACACAGAAAGATGTATGTGGGACTACGTGACACGTGCGCGATATCTATCGGGTCCAAATAGATATAATAATTTACCAAATATATCGATTAGTAGGCGGTTTCTTGACAAAAATTTGTATCATCCCGTATTAGTCAAAACATATTCTTACACATGATTGGTAATAAGAGCTTCCATTTCATTTTTTGAGAGGGGGCGTTTCCAAAACTGATCTTTACCTTTAATCCAAAACCCTGGAAATGCTACTTTTCAAGTCAAAAAATCAAAAACTGTGTGTAAAATGACCGAGTGCGGGCCTTTGTTGCGCATGGTTGTCTCTTAGTTACAAAAAAATTGTTAAAAAGCCATATATCTGAATAAATCTTTAATGGCCATATAAATCATCTGGACCAAGTATTACGTCATTATATGATGCAATGAGAGGACTCGACTAACAGGGTCTGATAAACATTGCCTCAGGGATTTTTCACTGCCATTTTTGTTCCTTTCTTCAATCATTTTTTGTTGCATTTTTACAAAGAGCTCTTTTACAGTCATACCTTTAATGATGAAATTAAAAGATTGAAAAGTGCAGATTTTTTTTGATATCGCAACTTTGACTCACACAGGTGTTGGCCCGAGTTGACATTACAGATTCCGTTACTGTAGGAAATTGACTTTAATCTGTAATCCGAGTGTGTGTTGCTGAACCTGTCAATTCTACGTTTATGCTTCCATAAAGTAATAGTACTAAAACTTGTGACATCATAATGTCCATATGTTTTGTGGGTATGTACATGTAGGTATACATCAAATGCAAAAGTGCCTTTCTTTGTGGACAAAAGCTTGAAAGTGTGTGTGTGTATTCATCATAATGTTGATATTGTGAAATTTGTTCACAATTGTGTAAATCAATTCAATTTGTGTATTACCTTGTGAAATATCTAAATGAAAATGATATGGCAAGATCTATATTCTATTGTTATTGAAGATGATATGTTTTATGTTTGATTGGTGTTTTTTTTGTTACCAAGCTTTGAAAATGAAACGGTTTATATATTCAAATCCTGCAATATGATGCCGTACTAAAATATATTTCATTTATTTTATGTCTGAAGGTAGTATGAAGAAAGGGAATTGAGTTTCCCTTGCAAATTTGATTCCTTACTTTATGCCTGAATGTACTACTTCATACACGTTTATATATTCATGATTTATTTTAACAATTTCAGAAATGACATTTATTCTCTAAATGGCAATAGATATATGTGCAGCTTGTTATGATTTTTTTCACCTATCATTTCAAAGCCTTCGAGCGATCACTAGGCCTGTCTTCATCAGCTCGAGTTTGCCAAATAACCCGCTATTTTAACTATCCCGATTGCAAAGTATCCAGCTAATTGGCGCCTCCATCAGCCCGCAGTTGCAATTAGCGGGATATTTGGTTGAGATAATCATCCCAACATATCTTGGGCTAGTTTGCAAAATATCCTGCTATTTGTCTGGTGCGTCTTCACCAGCCCGAAGACTCGCACTATGCGCGAACGCTGAGCAAAATATCTCGAGCACGAGTTACGAGGTCGAGTCTCGAGCTGATGAAGACGCGATTTGTATCTTTGGGCTTATTTCCCAAATCAGAAATAGTGGGCTATTTGACAATCTTGAGCTAATGAAGACATACCTAATGAGGGGTGAAAAACCTTGACCAGTTTACAAATTCTACATTTATTTATGATTATGTGCAACTTCCAAATTCATGACAGGGTAAAGTTAATACTTTTACTTGTTTTGTGAAGAATCATTATTGTTTGTGGGAAATGTATAAATATTGTGCAACTTCAGAGACTGTAGAGTTTTGAGCAAATAATAGTCTTGTGTTGCTAATAATTGGTCTTCCTAAAGTATTGGATGATTCTATTTATACTTTGCTAATGTATTCTTCACTAAAACTTAATTCAGACATGGAATTTGAGAGTATGTCGGCTGTAAATGTTCAGATCACTTCAAGATGTTGTAAGTAAGACATTCCGGCATTTATCTAAGATTGAATCAGGCTTTGATATTGATGAAAAGATGGGGGATATAATTTGGTTTTTACCAGAAAGGTTACACATTTTGTTACCGCAAAAATTACAATTTCCTGGTTTTACTGGGGTTTTTTTTAACAGGAAGGTTGCAATTATCGCTAACGCAACTCTGGTATTGGCAATAGCACTTCAGATTCCCATACAAAACAATGGGGCAAGAACTGCCAAGTCCGATACAAATTATAGTTTTGGAACCAATAAACTATAAGTAACAAATTATGATGGTGCCTGCATAGATCTCATCATCAGGGAAGTTCATGAAACATGAAAAATAGTTTAATAAAATAAGGAATTAGTTGACACTGCTGTACATTCTCTAAGGAAGCCGGAGGAAAGCTTGTCTAATCGTCTTCCCCAGTATCCTATCTGCACAGTGTGAGAGGAATGTCACCATCTACTGTCGAACATCATATTTGTGGTTGAGATCATTTTCTGGCTGGCCTCTATACACTGCCTTCACACACTTCTTCATTATTTTTAATCCATGTCCACTTGTTAACCAAAAGTATATACAGTGGAACGTCATTATCAAGACCTCTGATGTATCAAGGTATCTGTTACAACATGGTGATTTTGCTGGTCCCAGCTCTTTATATTCCTTTGTTTTTTTACCCTGATATAACAAGATTCCTGATATAACAAGGCAATTTCTATTGTCCCAGGGACCTTGTTATAACAAGGTTCCACTGTAGTAGTTTGAGATTTTATAAACTGGGGTTAGTTTTCAATCAAAAAACAGATTTATTATAATGATATGCTGCTATTTCAGTGCATTATATGTGTGTAGTGTTAATCTTATACTTTATATTTTTATCCTGAACATTCCATCATTTGATTTACATTCCAAATGCAATTCACTGCATCAGGAATACTTGATTACGAAATATTATATAAAACCTTTGACTGGAGTTGAAAATTGTCTTTTGTTATGCTGTTCCAGTTGTATTACATAACTGATATTTTTTCTTCATTTTAGAAGATATTCCAGTGAAATGCACTTCGATTTACAATCTAAATTTGTAAATAAATTTATTGTATGATAAATGACCTTCTTTTGTATGTTTAGACTCCTTATTTCTTTACCTGTTATTGAAAGCAGGTCGAGTGTGTAGCATTGAGGTACAAGACAGGGAGTTGCATACACGATCATCTACATTTAATTCAACAAACGTAGGAATAGAAAGGAATTTTAATGAAATGGTATGTGTGTGTGTGTAAAAACAAAAATGTATGTGTACACAGCGAAAAAAGATCCTCCAAAATGAAAAATTCACCATATCTTGAATTGATCTGTATTAATTGGCTTCAGTCTGTTAAAGGTCTGCCCTGATATTTATTGGTTTTAATAGAAGAAGAAAATGAGAGGAAAAGAAAGTTATGCATTTCTTAAGTTTCAATCGATCAAACAAAAATTGGCAACACTGACATATCTTATGAGGTCCTCTTCAATTTGCCTGGTACATAGAAACTGATAAACTCATTTCTTTGTTGTTGATGACTATATAGATTCTATCCATACAGGGGTTGTATAGAAACATACCAGTATTTGCAATAAATCTATTTAGGGTGCATGTATGGTTGAACATTTTCTTCAGGGACAATACAAATTTCCCAATTTGTGTGTTTGATCCATCACAAATTAAAAACTTAATGACTTTCTTTTTGTTTGTTATTGGAATTTGCTCAAACTTTCAATGACCCAGAGCTGCCAACCTTGTGCAAACAAAAAAAGGAATGTTCATTCATCATGCTGTTTTTGCCATACAAGCAGGAATTTTTTGGATGGTTATGTTGTTATTATCGGCATTTCATTCTATTTGAGATTTTTTTTCTTTTCAAGTATGTTTTAAATTTAGTTTTCTGTTGAATTTGTGATCAAATCACCATTTTAGGGCAGTTGTTTAACGTGCGGTATGTAAAAAAAATGTATGAAGAAAAAACGTAATACCGTAATTTGGAGGAAAAAACAGTCATTCCGGCAAAAACAAAATGGTTGGCAGCTCTGAATGACCTGTTCCTCTCACTTTTCTACTTCTATTAACAAATTTAATTAGATTACACACTAGAGTTTTAACAAAATTACAGTTGAGTGACCAGTACAAAATTTGTAAAAACTGGCTAGCGCAGAAAAGACTAAGTTAAAAGTGAAGCGAAGTTAGGCAATGATTGCACAATGATTGTTCCCTCCAATTCCCATTACCTTGCGGGACATACACATATGTACCCTTATCCTAATTTGTCTCATTTGTCACCCTTTATCGTAAATCAACACCATCAGAACATCCTAAATGCCATCTTTTTGAAGTACATGCATCACCATCGTCGTCATCAGGCATAGAGATAACTCCTTTACCATAATTATCATCAAATCATTATCATTATCATCTTCATTATCATCATCCTCATTATTATCCGCATCATCATCTCCACATCATCATCATTACCATCATCATTACCATCATCATCTTCATCATCATCCTCATTATCATCATCATCATCCTCATCATTACTATCTGTATCATCATTACTATCATTATTACCATCATCCATCATCACTACCATCATCATAATTTTATCATGGTCATCATCCTCACCATATCATCACAACACACACATCATCTTCCAATATTCATCCATTCTCCCAACAACTTTAAAGAATGACACATCAAATATTGATTTTACCTTGCCGATATAGAACTACTTTTTGTTTTATTACATCTTCAAAAAATGTATGATACATGTAAATATTTAGACACAACTCCCAAAGAAAGAGAAACGCTTGCCATCAACACCGAACTGGGCATCAACAACAACACAGAACAAATATCTTTTTGCTTGGACCATTCAAAGCTGTCATAAATAGAAATGCTCTTAAAGTTCACGATCTATTTCAGGTGTCAAAATAAGAGTCGAGCATTTGAATAGTTACTTATTTCTCTCTTACATAAAGTCTTCCTTACCAACCCTTAGCTGGGTTAGGAGGAGTAACAAATCACACGCCAGCATCTGCTTATTACTCGTTACAAAATTTCATTTGGTTATATCTAGCATGACTTCTTTCAACAAAGAGCTTAACAATAAAATGCCCTTCTCAAATACTGTTCATATAAAAAATAATCTTAGATAACATACTTACATTATTCAAGAAGTCACGACATGTTTGAAATCAGTTTTTTATGACATGATGCATACATTAATCAGCACACCAACTTCATTATTTTGTTAAAATCTAACAAAAAAGGAACATATTGGGATCACACAACTCACATCTAAGAAGCCTATAAATTGCACTTTTTTCCTACCACTAAAATACAATGCAAACCAAAGCATGATTATTGCCCCCGAATAACACAGGAAACAATGTTTCTTAACGCTACGAATACAAAATCTCAGTTTGACCCATGTAAAACTGATCATGTAAGTGAGAAAGGGGGAGCTATTCTTTCTCCGGAAACGGCGGGAAACAACATTCATCTCGAGTGCAAATTACTACTGGTAAGGGAATATGTAATGAATATTGATTTTTCTTGCAACTGATCAACATTACTTGATTTTCACCTTTTTTTCTTCTTCATCAGCCTCATGAAAATGTGAGCTCATTTCCAAAAAAAGCATGTAATGTTTCTTTAATCCGTCTTGTAATTAATCGATCCCTACATCTGGATAGATCAAACATATCTTGTATCCATCCCAATTTCTTGTTCCCAGAAAAAGAGAAAAAAATAATTGCAAGAATTCAAGAGGAGTGCACAAAGTTCAGTTCAAGGGGCTGAACATTCTGGGTCTGATATGGAATGCACGAGAAGTTATTCACACTTAATATGCTAGAAAGACTAGGAATACAATCTTATTTTTCTTTTTCAAGCTCTCATACATCATAAAATCTTACACTCGAATAGAAGATCACTTCTATACATAAATATTATGTTCCCATTAAATATTTGGGTTTAAATGTGTATACTCATAGACAAAGTTATTATCAATATCTAGGATGCATGGTTGTTAATAATGTTGGAGATGAATGTCAAATTGGAGCTGTAGATAGGTCAAAATCATGAAATAAGTTAAAAGGTGACAAAAACATATTGACCTTTAAAATATGCGTGGTTTATATAGAATTTATCTACACTCAACTTTTACATTTCCCGGTCAGATTACCACAACATAAATTAAACTGTCATGTTCTACAAATATATACTTAACAGAAATTATCACTATTCTGACACCTGCAGCATATTACAATACACAACTTAAAGTTTATATTTGGGCATGCCTTTCAATTTGCTCTCAATACTTTTCGGAATCGCATGTATTTATCCCAGAAGTCCCATAGATAAGCCACCAAAAACCTGTCATCCAAAATCAACTCTTTGCCTTTTCCTAGATCCCAACATCGAACAAGTCATAATACATATATATTTTTTAAGTTTTCACACACACTCTAATGACTTGGAGCAACTTATTCTTTAAGCCGGTAATATACTCTTGGCCTTCAAGGCACTGCAGACCATTCGCTCTTCTCCTTCATGTGTCATTTCATGAACCGACATAACTTTGAGCCAATGTACCTTTCAACGACACTTTGACCTGAGCTATTTGAGAGATTGAAAATATGACATGCTATTTTTCAACAATGAAAAGACATATCTGCTTCGTCATTTCTCCGTTATCTACATGCTTTCTACACAAGCAACATATTTCTTATATCACACACTGTAAATTGCGCATCTTTATGCACACAAATGAACATTTGTTACGAAGAAGTTGTATATTAGAAACTTGCAGTCAACTGTTACATAACAGGAAGCAAAATAAATCAACGAAACAATGAAAGTTCTGTGAATATATTCTGATAATAGAATTTGAATATCGTCAATACCAAACTGGTATCTTGTATCTATCGTAGTACGATCTTTTAAAAAAATCGTTAATGAAGGGGTATGGCTCATAAGCCATTAGATAAGTAGAAATATTGGCAAGTTAAATAACTCTTTAAACATAAAGAAACATTTTGTTTAATATAAATAAATGGGAGGATTTCTTCCATTTACAGAAAGTTCACCCCTCGTGAATTTGCAACAATGCAAGCCACATTTCACGTGCCACTTGCAAGTTAGTCTCGCATCTTTTCCAGAATAGTCCAGCTCTGACAAGAAGATCCTTGAAACCTTTGCCGATCCTGGAATATGTTTTTGAGCTTTGTTCGTCACTGCTGAACACAACCGTTGTAGACACTAGTGACAGCCACTGGATCTCCAGATACTTTCAGACTCTTTTTATTAAGTCCAGCAAGTTTACAGATTCCTGGCTTTTATTCTTCTGCTAAGGATTCATTTCAGTCAATGAAGTGTCGTTATATAGCCAGTCGAAAATCCAGAATCGCATCTCCTGTAGTCGATCGTACAGTCTTTAGCTAAAGACCAGTTTCCCAGTTCTTTCAGACCTGTTCGGGGACAGTTTCCAGGGCGCTCTTGCTGGTGGGTGACCTGATGAGTTTCTGCTCATCGGGTTCCTGCTCGGTTTTTTGCTCCCTTCGAAGCTTCTTGGCGAGGTAGAACATGTAGGTTGGAAGACCAAAGTTGAGAACGGACAATGCGAACATGATGACGTTTAACTGCACAAAGACACAAAGAGAAACGAGAAGACATTGTTTAATTTTATGACTCTCTCATTGGTAGTTTACCTACGAGTATGGCAATTCAGTTAACTTAACAATCGTATTAAAGGCAGAATTGTTAAAAGAAATAATTTTAAATAAGCTGTAATAAATTCCTTATTTCTTTCTTAACCGACACATCTCCATACTTTTGCAGTTAACTGTTTATCCCTCCGGCAGATATTTGAAAACCAAATGATAAAACACTGTCATTGTGAAGTGAGAAGGTGATAGCCTTTGTGTCAGCCCAGCTGGAAGTTACATATACTTCACATTGTTTAGTTTGAAGGAACCCAGACAACGCCAACAATAATCAGGGGTTTAAAAATAAAGGTCAGAGAAACTGTCACGACAGTAAAAAGTACTGTATCATCACTGAAGTCAAGCTACCAGTTTTTTTAACTAGTACATGTGACCCTGCAATGTTATGCTATTGTTGCCGCCCACAGCAACGATAAACTCAGGAAATCTAAGGACGTGATCCGGGAAGAACAAACACCCTTTCTTGCTAGACCACAAAATGATAAGATATTCCCTTTTGCATTTCTTACAGAAGAAGTAAGTCTCTCACATCTACCGGTTTATCAAGTCTGAAGACTTTCTTTCTCTTATCTAAATTCAAGATATTCCTATTCCTAAATAGTGTCGACATCATGCATTGTGAAGTCATAACTGCCACTGTGACCTCAAACGGAGGAAGCCACATTCAAGTAGGTGCCGATTACCAGCTGGTTGAATAGTACAATTACCCGGCATTCTGGGATCAAAGGCAATATTGTCCTTATACAGGAAAAGAAAGCCGGCTCTAAATTGTTTTCCCAAATGGTGCAGTTTTCACCATCGGTGCTTTTGCTATTCCCGAGCCCTGCTTGCTTTACTAAGGTCACTATTTATCTTCCAAAGGTTGGTTCCCACTGTCTCATGGACTCGTTCCATGATAATATCAGCCTTCCTTTTCATTGTTTTCCCCGTGTTCAGGATTTCATCAAAAACTAAAACCTTGTTTGTGGGGATGTTATTCTGACGGGACCTTTGATTGTTCGAAGTATCGATATTACAAACATATGAATGGCCACACCCAGCTGTTCACCATGAACTTCAAGCAGAATATTCACACAGAATAAGTGATATTCCTCATTACCAAAATATGGTTCACAATGACATGTGGGAATAGTCAAAGTGATCTGGTTATCAGTATGGTCTTTGAAGTGGGTCATCACTGCAAAAAGTGTTGGATGACCCTCAAACCTTAGCCTCCCTATGAAATACAAGTTATCTAGCACCTGTCCCAGCAACAATTGCTCTGTGCTTTCATCAGAAATATGGGTTTAGGGTTAGTTTTTCAACCAGGTTTGCAAGTTGGGAACTTGGTTAGCATAGGACTTAGATTTCAGAAATATCGACCCTAAGGCGATTGCCGCCAAAGCATTAGTCACAGAATCAAAATACCAACTGGAAATATAACCCTGTGGTGTGAAATATTGATCCCCTTGGGTAGTACTTAAAGAGTTTGTGTAGTATAGGACTAAGATTTAAAAAATATCAACGGTGGAGCGATTGCGGCCAAAGCAGGTGTCACAACACCAAAATACTGACTGGAAACATTGGTATGAAAAATTGATCCCCTTGGGTACTTACATAGAATGGATCGCCATTGAGTGGGCCCTCAATAGTTAAAAAGATGGGGTACTGAAGGAGAGTTGCACAAGCCGAGATGAGGGACTGAAGACCGATGAGACTTCCGACCTGAGATGCGGGGTAGGTGATTGCATAGAGCCCACACACCGCTGAATGAATAAACCCTCGGATAATTGTATGCAGGATGAAACTTAGAATCTGCAAGAGAAGAAACGCAACAAGAATATATTAGAACATGCAAGAAAAGGTAACTTTGGCTTTGGAAAAATGGTGGGGTATGTGTGCAAGCAAGGTGGCATATAAAAAGACATGTTGAAAGATGGAACTGATTTAAGCGAAAAGGTATACGCAAATGTAATCCTTGAGTGTTGAAAATCAACTGCTCTAGCTTGAAACCATAATATTAAATTATTTTTGCAAGAACTTGAAATATTCACATATTCATATAAACAATTGGAAGATAAATCTTACATTACATGAGTGGCTGAATTCAGAACTGCTTTTAGTTGATCACAAGAAAGGTTAAAGTGAAGAGGATTATGTAGTGAGGAGGATGAGAGAAGGGAAGCAAAAACATGGACGTAATACTCACTTGAATTTGAAGGTTTGGTATTAAGACAGTAATACCGAAGAACATGATGAGAACGCTTGTAATGAAGAAGGCATAACTTGAATTGTAGAGTTTCCTGATCTTTAGACTCATCGGTGGCTTTGGGTTCATGCTGTCGTTGCTAGCTGTACTGGATGTGCTTGGATGCCTCTGCTTCGTGGAGACGCCTCCGTTTCCATTCATCCCTGGCAGTCCCTGTTCAACGTCTCCATTTTGCTTGGCGTGTCCGTTTGTGATCGATCCATTGCTCTGTTTGCGTGCATCTCCTCCGTTGAAGAATGTAAGACTGATGATGCTAGGGCGCTTAGAGTCGCCACTGACGGAGCCGGGTCTCCTGGAGGTGCTCTCGCGACGGCTAGGGCGGCGTTCCCTGTCCTTGGCTGCCTGGAGAACCTCCTTGATTTTGAAGTCCATGACTAGACCAATCAGAGGGCTGGTGAAGAGGCACATCAACTGCATCATACCGAAGATGTAGATATATTGATCCACTGTTGAGAAGGAAAAAAATGAGGGTGTAGAACTGTCAGTTAAAGAATCATCAAAGATGCCAAATCCCGTACTTTCATATCAACTTCATCGTAAGGGAAAATTTTCCCAATATCTAATCAATCCAAATATTAAACAGTCTTCCGAACTGTTCAAATCAATTTCAATCTCAACCAAAAAGATGACTGATTGAAAGGAAGGTGTAGAACTGTCAGTTAAAGAATCGTCAAAGATGACAAAATCAGTACTCTCATATTAAATTCATTACTTCTTAAAAAAGGGGTGAGAATTGAGTAGACTCGGCATAAAAATCAAGCCATTAATTGACTACGATTAGATTTTGTTTCACATACATTTCCTACAGACTCTAGCCCAAATTTCCTGTGTTAGTATTCAACTGGTTAAGAAAGGATCAACGCTTACTTGTTTCTGTGACGTTGCCAGTGACGAGCTGAAGCATCTGAGTGAGGGAACCGATGAAGAAGAGAAGACGAAGTTGGGTGACGCACATGACGATGATAGAAAGGATATAGATGGGACTGCAGACAGAGTACATGAGGCTGTTCTCCTTCCTCTTCGTCTTGCGCTCTTTCAGCTCAATGGCAAGGTTCAACCTATGGTAGGAAAGAAAGAGGAGACGTTAGAAATATCGAAACCCTGGCTCTTCACAGAGAGATGCATAGGATATCCATCCCACCGCTGCCACCAGTATATTTCAAACCAGGGGGGCGTTTCACAAAACTTGTCATCAGTGATAAATGACAGTTTTTGTTATAAGCTACTGAAATCCTTGCTTCTGATTGGTTATCAGCAGATTTGTCACTGATTTTTGTCATTGAAAAAAGGCTTTGTGAAACGCCCTCCAGAAATGTTCTCAAACTGCAAATAATGACCATTTTTGTTTCCAAAAAGAATTGTGTTGTAATAAATGTCATCTTATGCTTCAACAACATAGGACTTCAGTGAATCTTTATCATTTTTTTTTATTTGTAAAAGCTTCCTGCATGGAAAAGTTTCTGATTTTACAGCATCCAACTTCAGATCAGTCAAAATCCTCTTCCTTGGTCAATATTCTTTCTGTATCAGTTCCACAGTTTAGAATGAAAGGAACATGAGAAATGGCACATAAGATGATTCTCGGTAAAATCCCACATTAAGCTTACTGGAGTCAATTTAAGTACTCAATCATGATAGGACCCATGAAGAGATATAAAACTTACTGTGAGGAGTAGATCTTGCTTCCCTTGCGGATCATGGTCTGTTTGGCTTCCTCAGCGGATTCGTCCGTTACGCTCAGCTTGCGTCCAACGTTGGTTACCATGGAATAGAACTGCTTGCCAGTTACTTTGTGGTTGACCTTCAAAATCTGCCAGTGCATTCTATTTAAAAAAATTGGGAAAAAATTGGAAAAATTATTAAATAAAATCATCTTTAGCCAGAAGAAAATATTACTATGGTTGCTTATTTATCAGTTATTAAGTGTCATACATCAGAAGACAATAGTTCATGCAATGTATTGCTGTATCACAACAACAAATGGATATTTATTACTCAACAGAGCGAGCTCTACAAGTTTGAGGGTGGTTTCAAAAGTGTGAGGGTGATTTCACAAGTCTAAATTAATGTTTCAAATGGGAGCCATGCACCACTACGAAGTCTAAGAACTACAGATCAAATGGAATATCTTCCACCACAAAGGTTAGAAAAGGCAAATAAAAAGCCAGACAGTGAAAGAAAATTGAGGTCTTACCCAAAGGCTGCTCCTTCAGGATCTGGGATGGGTTCCTTGGGGACGTTGATGTAGGCGTTTATGATGACAAATATAGTGGCTATCGCCAGTCCTGTGAACATTACTTGTCTGCTTATACCCGCATCATAGAGACCCTTAGAACAAAACAGAGAGAGAAAAATAGCGTAATTATTTTATACTTGTTCTACTGTTCAAATTAAAATATGAAACAAAAACTCACTCGATTTCTATACATTACAAGTATAGACAATCATTTCATTTCCACTTGCAAGCCATGATCATCTTCAATAGGTTGTGTTGAACTTTTAAAAGGTGAACTTCAGGAGACTGCTTGGCGACTTGTTTACACAATTACTTTAAGTTGAATTACAATAACTCATAACACCAACAGACTATTTTGTTCTCATACGTCATAATATCATCTGTATATGAAATAGCACATCTGTCTCTCAATCTTATCTTCTTGGGTGACCTATATTTTCTTTGAAAAAACCCTTTATCCAGACTTAATCTCTAGCATTATTTACTTCCCTGGAGCATGCCCAGATATGGGAGAAAGACATGACAAAGTCATTGAAGTTGGCACATGCACTGTCAACCTGTCAATTGTGACCTCATGAATGAAAGTTGAAACGTGCCGCTGCTTTCCTGTTTTGTCTCAACTCTCAAAAAGGTTGGCAAAGCCTCACAAGTGCAACAGATTTGAGGATTGATTTAAATTTCCCCCAAAACAATAGACAAAACTGAACTGTGTGTGCACTTCTCTTAGAAAACAATTTCACTTCCTCTTTCTGTCTGCACAGATCTGCCACATGTTTTCAGCGATTTTTCTCCACTTTCCAAAGTTTTGTTTTCTAAGATGTTTCATTTTTGTGTATTGTTATGTTATTATTTTTATCTTGTGCCTTGAGCAAATTATTGAGTGGAGTTGGCCTTTTATAAATACACTTTATTATTATTATTAATGAACAGGACTTAAATGTCAGAATTCATATAATATTTGTGAAGACTTGAATTTCTGAGGTACATGCTCTAAAAAAGTGCATACCAGTACCCCCAAAGTGGTTTACCTATAGTGTAATGAGGCAAGTTCCAAGTAACAATACATGAACACAATGCGCTTTCCTGTATTGTCGTTCTAATTGCTCAAGTCCGGACAAACGTCAAATCTAATTGGATGGTTAACCTTCAACCAGTAACCAGCCAGTGAACTGCAAATAGTGCAGACTGCCCAACATTTCATCTCTACGCATTGTACTTTTTCCTTCTTTTGATTCCTGATGAATGCATTTAGCATTCTCACCGATCAGCTGTGGCCGCAAGGCAATGAAAGGGCAAAGTCTGATTTAAATCGGGTAAATCAAAAGCCCAGATTAATTGCATTACAACAACTTCCTGATCAGCTGATTTGGGCCTTCAGTGATTATGTAATAGGGAAGGGCAGCATGCAATGACTTTCTTTGGACACAAAAACTGTGTCATCCTATTATCTATATCATGACACGTTCTGGAAAAAGGCAGCTTGGCAGATTACGATAAGGAGGTGGCGTATTAGTTTTTAAAAAGATATAAAGGGAATATATTCACCTTCAGGATGAGAAACAAGATGGCCGCCGATGCGTAGGAACCGATGTTGAGACTGATCACTGTAGATCTCTTTGTTCCAAACAAGTTGGCGACCTGCAAAAACAGAAAAAGATAAGTATTGATTTTTAATAGTCACTATAGTGCTTCTTCAATGAGAAAGAAGGCACTATCCTTATATCATTCAAAATTACTGTAGAAGGAATAAAAATAGTTTTTTTTAATGTTTTCAACAGATACCACATTGCTGAAAAATGCAGGAATTTAAGGGGAATTATGACTCTGGGTTACAAATAGAAAACAGGTGTATCCTTTTTTTTTTTTAAAGCATTGGGCGAAATCAATCTGCCACATAACTGAATAGCACATGAATAACATTATTTCATCACGAGTGTACATTAAGATTGTTCATGGACAGAGCCAGCACACAACCCTATCATTTAATATCAGAATTGTAGGATAATATTTCATGAATTAAAGTCAAACAATTACATACCTGGAAAGACGTGAATGTGACCATGATGCCTCCAACACCGTTGAGCGATACTGCAGGGATGATCATCTCTGACATTTCGATAGGCGTCCACCCAAAGATAAGACATGATGCTATGAACATGACACTGTGGAAGCAATTTATAAATACATCGTGGATTAGCCCTCTACATTCAGCAAATACAATAGTAAGGTTGGCTTTACACAAATTATGATTATGATGCATTGATACAAATGGGGTAAACCAATCATATGAATCTTGCACAAAACTTTTTGGAACTTGATGAGATGGCAATCACCAACTACACGGCCAATGGCATTTTGCCTTATATTCCTTATCAATAGATACATCCAATATTTTCTGCCTTAATATTTTCTACATACAAAGATTTTCTTTTGAGAGAGAATGAAAGCAATATGAAGAAGATGATAAATATTCATTCGGATTAATGTCCCTCAGAAGACAATAGAATTTATATGAATGGAATACAAGTGTTTTTGAGAGAAATCGGGGGGGGGGGGGGGATCACTAGGTTCAATTATAATTCACTACCCAAAAAAAGAAAGCTTTAAAACCCTGGTATGAAAATAATCCTCTCATTCAGAGCTCAGCTTACAAATTAAAGATACAATTTTGCTTCAGAAGATGACGACTATTAATTTAAGTGGTACTTACGCTCCAAGCATCCTCAGCATTCTGCTTCCAAACTTGTCCATTGCCATTCCAATCGGGAATGTCAGACCACTCAGCAAGAAAGAGCCTATCGTGAAGGCCAAATTCAACGCTTCGTCCTGAGCAGAGCATCGTGGGTAGACGGGTCGGCCGTAATTCTCGGGACTGGGCGTCAACGAGCCGGTGGTGTCGTAAAATATTGTGGTAGCCTCTTCATCGTCATATTGCACATCAGTGTCGTTACCATCATTGGTTGAATTTCCTAAGTCCTCTGTTTGATAAAAGAAGAAATAATAATTTTGTAAGACACCATAATCTACGCAGGTCATGTGATACAATTGTTTTTGTCGAAAGAGGGGCTATAATGGTACTTATTGTTTGCATAATCTTCATCAGATATCAAATTATAGAGCAATAGCTACAAAAACATATCAGTTTGCAAGCTGATGTGGATAGGCAAAGAAAGGATATCAATTTCAAACTAACCACCAAAGCTCTGAATATTTGTATGAATGTGGGTCAACTAAAGAAAATGCATGGTGATTTCATAAAACTGTTGAAACTCACATAAAATAATAATTGATCTTTGTTCAAGAAAATGCATGAGTTCATCCAGTTAAATTTAGCATTGAAAAGGCAGGCAGGCATAATCATATACTCTCAACAGAGAGCAATGCTCTATGATATGCTCAATTCTGTCTTATATTTTTAGCCTACTGGCAGCTTGTTGTTATGGGATGAATTAAGTAGGGCAGGTCAGTTGCCCCTCTCTCTCTCTCTCTCTTCAAACCAACTCACTTTCTCTCCATCCCACTCTCTTCACATTGGTGGATACACAACAAGGCATAAATCTCCTCGAAAATGTAAACAAACACCTGGGACATCCACCCCTCTCTCCCTCTCTCTCTGCTTTTTCTTTTTATCTCTCCTTTTCTAACAACAAAGTGCTCCCCCATCCAGGGTTTTGACCCCTTGTAAATCACCTTCATCCCTGGTAGGTTTGTGTGTTGGTGCACGCACGCATACACACACACTTCCCCAATGGACTTGTGCATACACCCCTGCAATGAACAACACACACATCCCCCCTTTTCAAGCTCTCTGTATGGCTGGCCACAAATACCCTCATTATAATCGTATTTACATAATCAAAACAGCTGGAGGTCTTCTGAGAAAGTCATTGGCTAGGGAGAGTAAGTCCCGCCCTCACTGCTCAAGATTGAAATAACAACATCCCAGAGCACGCCTCCTTCTAACATGTTGCCATGAGGATTATCCAAGCATCTGTTTTCCATTTTCACAGAATGCAAGCCTCTGTATTCAAATCATATTCATAATGCTATTAGCACAACCCCTTTGCCATAATTATCAGGTTTAGCATACTGCCTTGTATGCTAATGCTTTAAATGCATTATGATAATTATCTAAGACCATGCCACTGCCTGACCATCAGCAGATAGGATACAGTGTACTATTCTGGGATGTGTATTCTTTCCAGGAGCTCTGTGTGAGCAAGACAATCCCATGACAAAAATTCAGGCTCTTTTCTGTGTGCAGTTATCTTGGGTAACCTCTAGTTTTTTCGAGTATCTCATAAACTTTTCAAGGGTGCCATGGCCCATTGTATAGAGATGTGGGGCCTAAGGAGAATGAGAATTATAAGCAGAAGACATACTGCATTTTATGTATCTGTGCTATCAAATCTATATCTGCAAACATACATCTTTAGACTCTTGACCAGAGATACAAGATCTATTTTGGGTATCCCTCATTCCCTTGATAACAACAATGGTGTCAAATACCTGGTAAGGGTAAAATCAATGATAAACAATCTGCAGAAAAGGTTCAGAATGAATGAGGCTGCATGCCTGATGTTTTACATTTGAGAAAAACACAGAGAGCATAATATTGATAGAGAGATTTCAATAAAAATGACCTGGAGTGCTACCCAATCACTTGTTATTCAGGATTTTCACTCAATGCATTTTTGTATAGTCTTTTATAACAAAGTGTACTGGAAGAAATTGTTTCCAAATTTATTATAATTTCCAAATTGTTATGTTTCCTGGAATGGGAGGGTTTGTTGTTTAGGGTTTCTCTGACCAGATGCAAAGCTAGAGGTCAACTGTCCTTGGCTTGCCTGGATTGATGGTAAACACAAGACCCATGCCCTGGGACCTGCATACCCAAAGCTCCACCCCCCTTCCTATCCCCCTCCCCCAAACAATGATCACTCCAGTGCTCTGATCGACCAATAGCATGAGCAGAGGCATCATCAATACAATGGCATAACACAGCCACTGGTGATCTCCAAGAAAGATTTTTAACGATTTGACAACAACATTACTTGCTTCCCCAGCTGTAAATTAAAAAGGGCTTTACAATTTTGACAAATAAAATTTCCTGCAAATGAGCTCAAGCTAACAATACTTGAATGATACAGGCAGTTCCATAACATCGAGGCCATTAGATAGTAAATAAACCTCGATCCAATTGTTGATCTTCAATCTGAGATGTGGACACAGTCAGCCGAGAATCAAAAACATCACTGGGCCTTTGTCCAGGTGCAACACCCCTGCTGACAAAATGGACTTGTCCTATGGGAGGCAGATTGTATGCTAATGAGGGTTTTTAAAGGGAGGCAGAACGATGTCAACAACATCTCGTTTTGACAGAGGGTGTTCTCAGGAAAAATATTGACAAGTCCTAGCAAGAATAGAGGACAATGGATGGTTTGTTGCCCTGCAGTTTGAATCAGGAGTACATTTACAACAGAGAAATACATCTACTCTTCCATAAAACCTCAACCCTATTCATCACCTATTCAAGAGCCCTGAATAACTGTAGATGTTTTTTATAAGTCATTCTGCATTTCTGGCCTGGTATTGCCCAAAGCCATTGTTCCCTTCTCTTTCTCTCTCTATTGACAATTTAATGACAGTATATTAATGACCCATTTAGTTTTTATTTTCTTCTTTAATGCCAAGGCCTCATAAAATGGGTCTTGTTTACAAACATTGCGAAAGTTGCAGGTGGACCACAGTACAAGACAAATATTCAGCCTATTTCTCGACTGGACATGTTTACCTGTAAATGTTGCAGATACCAGGACAAAACTTGCAGGTGGAGAATCTAACAGGGTTCCTTGACTGATGCTTATGTTGAAGGACAAATCAGTATGCGCATACAGATAGGGCATGAATGATTCATTTTTGAGATGTTAAGAAGTAGACCGAGGTGAACGATCTGTTTAACATGAATGTTTACATGGGGTTTTCTCACTTTCTATTCTATGAATGAATGATTTGTCCTAGAATAATTTGTAATTCCGATTTGGGCAGTTGCCCCTGCCAATTTGTTTTTTTCCTTTTCCATTCTTATCGGTGAATGGATAAAAACAGAATGCGCCAAGCCCAGGCCTGAATGTTGTGAATATAAACCATATCAGAGGAGCACCTTTCCTAAACAGCCCAAACAATATGTAGATCAAGACTATGACAAAGGTTTACCAAATGATATAACCAGAAACACCATCCCGATTAAAATCAAAATTAACAAAAGTTGCCATACGATTTAACTTCAGAAGAAGGCTCCATGCCTCCATCTTTCATTTTTTTTTACCAACTTTCAATCTATTACATGATACATGGAACTATAAAATGTCCCTTTGTAATGCTGACCAAACCATTGCAATCATGTTCAAGAAAAGTGTTATTGAGATGTAATAGGCCTGTGAGGTGTACATAATATTAGCTCACTGTAGAGTATAGCAAATATCCGTTTTGCAAAGCCTCCTCAGGCATACTCAGAGCAACTCAAAGAATTAGTAAACAGACCCCTGGAACCATACTGGAACCATACTGGAACCATACTGGAACCAGGGACCCAGGAGATATAAATCACTGGAACTAGCTGAGCTTGTGATGAGAGAAAAGGGATGTAAAGCTCCTGAAATCCAACACCTTACCAGGGTTATGCTTAAAGCTGGCACAATCATAACACATGTACAGTGTGTACTGCTTTGGAAGAGGTCACTGATCCCTAAACACACTGGTGATACCCTATTTCTCTCAGGTTAGTACTGCAATGTTTGGGGTGGGGTGGGAGTTTGATGGGGTGAAATTGGAAGTTGAAAGACATGAGGAAATTTGGATTTACATGTACACTGAAAAGAATTATGGAGTTGAAAAAGGGTATTTACCGACTAAAGAGGCATTATGGCTCCATGGTTTTATGATTATCTTTTCATCACAGAGGACACCAATGTAGTACAGAGAAGATTTAAGATACAGAATAGAGTCTTGAAACTCTGCCAAAACTTTAGCTTCTATACTTCTACATGCTTTGACGTAAAGAGTATTGTATATGTTCATCAATTCAATCCATTTCTCTCACTCACTTACAAATTCCAAGCAATTACACTCATATTTTTACAAAGGGCTACCTCTCAAGCTCTCATATTACCCCTTGAAAAAAGGCAATTCTCAAACAATATCTTGAAATCCCATATTAAATACAGATCAGCTCAATCATCTCAAAACAGCTCCCCTGATAAAAACAACTGGCTACGGTACTTCCAATGAAATGGTTAATTATAATACAGCAATGGCTACATAATAGAGCAAAGAGTTTGTTAATTCAGCAACTATATTGAGAATCGTCGCAAGGTGCAATAAAAAAAAATTAAAAAATCTTCAATTGGCCCCTGCTAAAAGTTAAAATTTTGACTTACCTTCCGTGCATCTGGTGCTGTAGAATCCTTCAGTCAGTAAGACCGGAAGGAGCGAACTCCATCCTAGGAGTACGGCCGAGAAAAACAAGTTCTCGAAGATCATAGTTCCAACCAACCAGTATCGGCGGTTGTTTGCCGTCTCTAACGTTGGCTTCTTGATAAACATTTTGAGTTCTGTGTGATGTTTGCGACAGGTAAAAAGTGTGTGGCTGGATTGGTCGCTGTTCAGGCTACCTCTGACAATCCAAAGCTCCAATCTGAAGATTGGAATAAAAAAAGGCATGTTTAAAAATTATGCAAGGCAACCTACAACACATAGTATATGTAGAAACATTATGTCATGAACTCCAGTTCACAAATTGCATGAAATCAAGTAATTTCATTGACATCACACTATAAAGACTGTGAAAAATGCATTTTCAATTTGAGTTGACATGTTTACTGCCATTCCTCATTTTGAGTGATTATGATATCATAAATATAATCTGCCCTTTACATTACTGGAACAAGCGTGAAATGAACAGGAAAACACTTCTAGAAAAATAAATTACCCAAAAATCCAACAATTTCCATTCAGTCTTCCTCACTCTCTCTCTATGATTGCTAATAAATATATTTTACTTTCACCATTTACTGCAAATGTGGGAAATATTTCTGTCCTAATTGTAATAATCCTGATTGAGTCATAAAAAATGAATAAAACAGTATAACAATAGGAATGCCATTTTTTTGTAGTGGGTGTGAGCATTGTTTGTGAGGTTTCGCAGCTCCATTTCTCACTGGTGATGCAATGTGCGCTCATGCAATTGACAAACAAGTTACGTTACTTCAGTACACAATACAGAACAATGGGTGATGACTGACAGAAGCTTGTCTCTACAAGAAACGAAACTGACTAAGCCTTCTTCCAAATAAATTTATCATCTCTTTCTTAGTTTCTCTTTAAGATAAACCAGAAGGGTCAATTAAAGTGACCTAAATTAACAGTAGGCAATCAACATGATAAATGTAAAGGAAATAATGCAGGCATTATTTGTAGCATAACTACATACATGTATGATCATGTACTGCACAAATTTATTTGTAAATGATTCATAAGATGGCATACAATTATGTTGGAACAAAATAATGCAAATCTATTTATTGAAAGAAATTTATGATCATATCTGCCCTAAGTATTTCATGGCCAGTTAGATTTTAAAGTTTCTTTTTTTAATATATCATTACTCAGAATCATATAACGGTATATAAAATGTTCATGATTATTAAAAGTATTAAATGGATCAATGTCATTCAGACTGAAAAGTACCCATCACAGAATTGGATATGTTAATATCCATGAAGTAAATGTGATGAATCATTAAACTGAGATCAAAAGTAACTTTTCATGTGAATGATGAATTACCTCATTTAATACATGATGAAGAAAAGGTACCAGTATTAAACTATCAGTAATTATAACTCAAATAAAAAATATGAAAGTTTCTAATTGTTATAGTCTATTTATAATGGACCCTGACATAATATTAATACATGTGTGTCAGATCATCATCATGTTAGAAACTTTAATTCAATCTTATTGTTGAATTAAAAATATTTTGTTTAAACATATTTTTCTATTCATATATATAATTGATGAGTATGAGAACATTCAGGGCAAGCATGAAACATTAGAATTAGAAGTATTTTCATTATGAAAATCGAAATAAATGTAATAAATAAAAAAAGAACATTTCACATAATTAGAAAGACAATCATAATTATATTTATTTCAGTCATCAGAGTTCAAATCCCATATTAAACTGATTATGTGTCCAATTTTAGAACCAACTATTTTATGAAATGAGGAAAGAAATCGCGCGATATAATATTAAAATTAAAACTGGAGGCGGAAAAAGCTGGTTGCTAACCGCAGGGCCATGTGTGGCCTGCATGTCTGCGGTGCAGTGCAGTGGAGAACACCACAGCATGTCGTCTGCTAAAAAAAACCTCATCCTGCATGCGCAGAGCACTACAGGTGCTGCACCCTCGGCCTCGGCCCTGCATAAATTTAGGGTAGTGGTTCTCCCAAGCTGTCGTACTGATTACGGCCTGTGGTTGGAAGTGGTGCTGGATGTTCGTGGAACATTTAGATGGATAATAATCGAAAAATAATGAGGAAGTTAAAAACCCTAGAATATTGTCCTTCGCATACACCCAATCTGATGATTTGCACATCCAATTGATGGTCTGCCATATGCAAATTCCCGACGTCGAACCATCGTGATCGTGTATCGTCACCGACCCCTTCCTTCTCTCTTCGTGCATTTTCACTCGATCTCGATCACACATTTCCCACGCCAGAACAGATCATCAAAAAGATCCTAAAACCCAATACTTACCAATATTCTAGACCTGATATTCAAGTTGAAATACACTTGCTTCAACGGACAGAAAAATATACATCTGGTCTTCCTAGCTCGGCTCATATGAGATGAATGAAAAATCTGGACGGTAAAGAACCAGAATCGTACATGCTCTTTGTTTCGCAATACCCTTTACCGCACGGCACACATAGTAAGATGAGGCAATCGTTATAATCAGCTGGTCCGAAAACAGCTGATCGCAAGACAGCTGAGCGATGAAGCAAAGGAACCCGCACACTAAATATCAGATGTGAGCTGCTAAATAACGCAAAAATAGCTCCAAACTTACCTAATATGGTAGATTCCTACACTATGGACCCAGGTTTGAAGTTAATTATTTCCAAGAGACCATGGATAAGGCACATCAGCTGAAAAATGAGCTCTTCCAGTGAAATGTTGGACTCTAAAATGACATGTGAAACTGGGCGACCTGTCCATTTTATTCTCTCTCGAGCTGCTATAATGAATATTCATATAGATCCTAGGAAGTGGGCGGTCTGATTTGCTGTCCAATCAAATTGCACGTCGTTCGGTAAAATCAAGTGCGTGCGGTAAAATTCGTCTTTCAGTTCCATTGCACTGTGTTCTGTTGTGAGGGGTGGAAGGAAATATTTCGCACTTCGTATTGAGGGAACGGTGGAATTAGGTAACTCCGTGGTACAGCGATGTAGGATTTTTCTTTCTAAGGGGGGGGGGGGGGGGGGGGGTGTCCATATACACCAATGGATTTGTGGTATTATTTAACCCTACAGAAAAAATATGATTCGTTTTTTTTTTTTTCTTCTTCTCTGGTTTATAGTTGACAAGACACTGTGCATGCCCATAGCCCATGGTATGTACATTTTCATTGCCCGTGTTTTGTACATGATAATCATAATTACTACAGCCAGTGACCAGTGCAAAGTCCAGTCTTCGTGTACATTGATTGTATATGTAAAGAGAAGCGGATAACATCGTGTTTGGGACGTGGACTCTCGAGAACGTACTGATTTCTCAATTTCTGTCTTCTTCTTCTTTTTTCTTACATGCCCAATTCTCCTATTATAATTATGTTATTTTTCCCTCTCTTTTGGGGTGACCCCTAACGTCTTTTTTCCCTCAACAACTTGAAAGTTGTATGACACTAGAACAAATACCCCCCCCCCCTTTTTTTTTCCCCTCTCTCTCTCTTTCTCTTTCTTTCTCTTTCTCTTTCTCTCTCTATTTCTCTATCTATCTCGCTTTCTCTCCGTATATTGCCTATGATTTCTTCGTCCCTCTGTTGCCATGACACTGTCACACCCCTCTGGTAATAATGTACTCATCTTTCCACGCTCCAGCGCACACGCCTCCGTGACTCACTTGGAAACCCTCTAAATTCCCTCATTGTTCTCTTCTCGATCTGTCAGAACTACTTATTGCATCATATCTACGAATTTATTATAATAGTCTAAATGATCAAACTTCATTCTTACTTATAGCTAATACATTTTTAATTCTACATATCTACCAGCTCAGAGATGCCAATTACGTAATAAAAAAACAGTATTTGCATAACATGTCATTATTTGCGTTACCACAGAACCAAATAGCTGAAAAATAACAGAAGATTTAACTACATTTCAATTTACTTAAAATGTGCGGTCTGTATTATAGACTACGTTACTCCAAAACGCCTCGGAGAGAAAACCGCAAACGGGCGAGAGCGAAGCATGAATGAAAATGAAAGCCATAGACAGAACAGCTGTTTGACCGTTTGTCACAAACAAGATCTGCTTCCAACCAGTTCTTGCCTGTAGTCTGTACCCACGTGGAGCTGGGTATTGCGAAATCGCCAAGATCTTAAAGGGGTGTTACCACTTTCTCCGTTGCAAAGGTGGCAAAGCGTTTCACAATTATGACGAAAGTATATTATGCCTACCTATTACTAGAGGATTAACTGAATTACCTAAAAGACTTGCAACGTTGGTATGATAGGAATATGGCGATAATTATCATTGTGCTATGTATAACAGGGACATTAATTTTAAGGAAGTGAACTGACAGGCCTATTCATTTTGTCTGCTAATCGCCATTTCCTGCTAGCACACCATATGGGCCTACACATACCATTGTTAATCACATACATGTCATGACCGATACAAAAAAAACTTGCATAAGCATCAAGTAAAAGAGATAATTATTATCTAGTTTCCGTCAGGATCTTTTCAAATTTGAGGAGGAAGATTTTAATATAATATAGGCCTATATAATATCTCCCTAGATTCAGAAATACGTTCTTGGGTCCATTTCAACACAAATTATCCTAATTTCATTTCACTTGTAAAGGCGCAGGGGTTCAAAATAATTAGGTATGAACTTGCATTATAATAATCTTTTGTGTTACCTCATCATTATTTCATTTCAAAATATGTAATAGCCCCTAAAATGTTGAAGCGGGTCGGAGAATAAAAAAGATGGGGGAAAGAACGAACCTAGGAAACGATTTCATGGCATGTCCCTCGGATCTTACCATACGGAGCCTATGGTAATAAGTATGGCATTGATATTGTTGCATGAATAATGAGGGGGGATTTGCAGAGGGATCAACGGAGGGGGGGGGGGGGGAGCAGATTCGCTTTCATAATGGAATATCTGTCTGACATGGCATGGTAATACAATGGGTACGGCATGACAGATTGATATGTCACATCACGATCAACAACATGTTGATGACACATGAGACGGGATTCCCTAGATGACATGACCTATATTGGGTTTCTAGCGAATGGGAGCTAGTGCAGAGTGCTATAGTTGTCACAGCATAAGCAACACGCGCAACGTGAGTGGTAGGACTCGCGGAAGAAGTGCATTTACCCCGTTCCATTATAGACCTACCGTGCCCGTCATCTCGATGTTCTCAAATATATAACATTTCCAATTTTATTTCCCTCTTCCCGTTCTCTCAATTAGTTTTATTTCCCTTTTTTTTTCTTTTTTTCTTTTTAATTATTTTCCTTCTTCTTTTTCTTTTTCTTCTTCATATATTTTGTCTTCACCTTCTTCTTCTTCTTCTTCTTCTTCTTCTTCTCTCCTTCTTGTTCTTCTTCTTCTCCTTCTTCTATTTCTTCTTCTTTTATAACGTTTCCTCTACCGCCCTTTCTCTCTATCGTCTCTCTGAATGTCTTTTTCTTCATGACACGGATATTCATTCATATGAACAAGGACATGTTATAATATAGGCGAGGCCCTATCTGGCGGCTAGTGTGAAAGTTGGAATGCACCTTTAATCGCCTGTCCGTGGGCGGGACTCCCGACGAGAAGAAAGTAGTCTGCAAGCACAAACCCTGGTCAGTCGTAAAAGTGAGTCTGCACTATAAGACTACCATAGGCCATGTACTGAAGCTGCTCCTGACACAGGGTCTGTACAACAAGTGAGCCCATAAGCATTTATTGTGCTTATAGGAGGAGCTTAGCTCTGAGAGGGATCGTCATGGTAACAATGATTGACATTCACTATCAGAGCTGGCTTGCATGCCTCCTACTGAGATGAAGGTCAACTTGGTAGAAATTGTACCATTACATAACACATTGGAATGGATGAGATTCCAGTTCTTAGTACTAAAGGTATTACAAAGTTTTGGTATGGGGTCATGAATTTGGTTCAAATTAACATATTGGAAGCATATGCGTTCCTACAATATTCATTGATCGTTGTCCCGGTTGAAATAGAGTCTAAAGTTATGCAATTATAAATAATAAACTCTTTATGTTGTATAGCTCCCTCTCAAGGTCAAGATATCAATTTAGCTATAAAACGATGTTTCTTGACCAAAATCGACCGATTAGCTATTCCCGTTTGGAAATTATATATCATAACTACATTTTCTGAGATTTTCATGGTCGCAGCTACCATTGTACGGCCGTAGGCGCTATTTGAAATTTGTCAAAATTTACCGGGAGTACCGGTAAATTTTTATATTCAATTTTTCTCGAAAACAGAAGTGTTTTAGGGGTTAATTTTTTTAGTGCTTATAATACATCCACAGGGGCATCCAAATATATACAAATTGTAAAGATTCACTATCCACCCAATTTTCAAAATTTCCCAAAACTTTGTATTACCTTTAGTACTGTACAATGTACTATAAGCCTTGTGCATGCATACATGTATGTACAACTTTTAGCTCCATGATTTTTCATTTTTTAAGAAATGGAAGGAAATACAGTGTACTCCTTGTATGACTCACAAACTCTCTCTTTCTTTCTCTCTCTCTCTCTCTCTCTCTCTTTCTCTTCCTCTATCCATTTCTGTCCCACTCTTTCCTTCTCTTTTCCTTCTTTTTCCCTTTCTGTCCCAGTCTATTCCTTCTCTTTCTCCATTTCTTTGTGCTAGAATAAATTTTACTGTAATTTTTATTTAGGTTTATGAGGACCTGAATATATTTTCATCCCTTACTATACCTTTTACCTCATCTTTCACTTTCTTTCTCATTTTGTTCATGATTACAAATTCACATAAAACTTCTTTTTTATGTCTACAACAAGGAGAAACCCAAATTATATAAACTTTATACATGTACATGATTATGTCATAATTATGTTTGCTAATTTCATTTCCAGTTGGCAACTCTGTGACGTATACATGTATCTTGTGAGCTCCTCTCCCATTTGCTTTGTATGCAGAAATTAACAAATTTTCAATTTTCAATTTTCAAACAGATTGTGTGTAAGGCATACAAGATAATGCTTTATTTATTTAATAAAGGTAATACACAGTTTTGGTATGGGGTCATGAATTTGGTTGAAACAAAAAATTTGGAAGCATATGCGATCCTTCAATATTCAGTGATCGTTGTCGCGGTTGAAATCGAGTCTAAAGTTATGAAATTGTAAATAATAAACTCTTTATGTTGTATAGTTCCCTCTCAAGGTCAAGATATTAATCAAGCTATAAAACAATGTTTTTGACTAAAATCGACCGATTAGCTATTTCCGTTTGGAAATTTTATATCACAACTACATATTCTGAGATTGTCATGGTCGCAGCTACCATTGTACGGCCGTAGACGCTATTTGAAATTCATCAAAATTTACCGGGAGCACCGGTAAATTTTTATATTCAATTTTTCTCGAAAGCAGAAGTGTTTTAGGGGCTAAATTTTCTAGTGCTTATAATACATCCACAGGGGCAGCCAAATATATCAAACTTGTAAAGAATCATTATCCACCCAATTTTTTCAATGTCCGATTTATGTTGACAAATCTCAAAATGACAAATATATTTGGCATTGACAGGGAGGGGGGCTACTTTTGTCCTGTTCGACAAATAACAAGACCAATGTTGAATTTTTACAGCTTTAATTAAAAAGCTTAAAGCAGAATACTGATCGAATCATGAAAAACCCATTTCACCAAAACCATGTGATGAAACACTAAACTTGTAAGAAGATGAAGTTGGAGAAAATCAGAGAATAATAATATCCTAAGTAATATATCCTTCCCAGTGCAGACATAATGTACGTGAATAATAATTAAGATGCCAATTTGTGGAAGCTTAATTTAAGTCACGATTTCAGTTGATAAACTTTAATACGCGCAACAAATCATGAAGGTACATTTTGTCTAGTAATGTACTTTTTTTTCTTGCACATACAGTATGATACAGTTTAAAGTAATATACATTTTTACATGCAGTCGGTCACAATTTTTTTGTTTTCACCCAGATATCCGCACTCCACAGATACATGTATACAAAATTAATAAGCGCCTGTAATGCAGTCATGTATCTTCCCAAAGTACTATTTGATGGAACAAATTCAAAGGACACAAAGAGTGTTGTTTGAATTATAAGCAAATGTACTGCAGTGGTCTGATATAAAGAAAATATGTCCTTATAATTATACACACAAAACATACAATTTGTTGACGATAAACCCTGTCACCAAATGTAGAACTTATTAATTCACTGTGAACAATGACAAGTCTGAAGTTAGGGTTCTTCTGATGCGCTTTGAAATTTAGGGGCCATATAAGATGACTAAGTTGGTTCAAAATTAGGACGCTTTAAAGATGCCATAATATTTGGGCACAGTATGGATGGGTTACTGTCCTAAATCTCTCATTATTGTCCTCATAGAATTGATGAATTCTTTACAGGCCACAACAGGAATTTGGAATTGTTGATATTACAAGTACACCTGTTTAATGTTTCAAGTTTCAAGTTTCAAGTTTATTTGTTTCACATTTCACCCCCCAAAAAAGAATTCACATAATTCTTGACAAAATTAGAACATGTACATGTAATGTGAAATATACTAAAAGTGTCACATTATATAATTAATTCTTTGAAAAGACGTCGAAATTAATTGTAATGAATAGAAGGTTGTACAGAGTGAAATGTGAGGAACCTATTAAAAAGCTCAGCTTGTAGATTATAGGTTCCCATAAATAAAACTTAACATTAGGTTGAAGTGGTTGTAATGGTAGAGGACGTAACAGTTTCACATTTAAGACAACTATTGAGCATTTTATGATATCAATACAAAGTAGAATTACCCAATAAACAAAATCACGTGAAATTCACGTCAATATCAAGGTATCGACTTGAGGAGAGTTACGTTCTTCAAACACCTGACATTTACGTAAATGTGTTAATACGTTTATTGCACTAGGTAACCTTAAAGGACAAGTCCACTCGAAAAATAACTTACTTTCAATAAAATCAGAAAAATCAGACAAACCAATCAAAAAAAGTTTGAGCAAAATCGGATAACTAATAAGAAAGTTATGAATTTTTGAAAAAGTATGTAAAACTATGGAACAATGAGAATCAGAACACAAGTTGCCAAGATGGTTATCAGTTTGTGACGTCATGTCCTCACAACTTATCAATTGCTTTACATAGTTTAATCCCATTAATTTCCCTTTTTATCCCCCAAAACTTGATTCCCCATACCTTTGCCCAGGTTATATGATTTGTATCATATTGCGTGCATGAAATTTCCCAAAAACTTTTATGAATTTTGAAGAATTGATACTATTTTCTGAATATTGTATTTCATAATTATTGATTTGTATATAAATAGTTTATCAAAATTCAATTTTTTCATGATTTAACTGGACAAAAATTACTCTTTATTTGTGCATCCACACAAACACATATTACTAACAATCTAACTGGGATGCTGGTGTGAAGAAATAAGATTCTTAGGGTGAAAATAGAAAAATTATATTATCAATATACAGACAATAATTAGTGGATAGTGAGGACCATACGTCACAGACTCATGAGTGAGTTGCCAATTTGTGTAGTGATTTTCAAAGTTGTTCATGTCATTAAAAATTCATAACTTTCTTATTAGTTATCCGATTTAGCTCAAACTTTTTTTGATTGGTTTGTCTGATTTTTCTGGTTCTATTGAAAGTAAGTTATTTTTCGAGTGGACTTGGGCTTTAAACACACGTACACTAAATTACGCAATTGTCACTGCAATATCACCATTATAATAACGTGATTATCCCTACCTTGGAGACCATGGTTTGTAAACCTAGTACTCCCGTGTTTGTTTGGTTATGAAATTACATCTTCATGAACGAAATTATCGCGTCACAGAAACACGTGAAGCGTTAGTGATAGTTTTAGTCAAAATATCTGCGTGAAATTCACGTGAATATTACGAGGCTGACTTGAGATGAATCATGTTCTTCATTCACGTGAAATTTACGTCGAAGAGGAAGTATGTTACTGTAACCTGCGTTTAACCCAATAATTACGCAAATGTTACACAATAAATGAACCAAAATAATGACGTTCTCATCCCGTTTCTGAACATCGTGTCTTGGATCTTCCATAATTACGTCCAGGCGCGCCGGGAGTAGTTTGGGATTAGAGGGGGTTGGGGGAGGGGGGGGGGGGGGGTTGGGGTGCAAACATCCCAGAAGAGAAAGCTAGTTGCAACTGGTCCAGTTGATGAACCATTATTGTAATGCCAACTGGTAACCCTTGAAATTGAAATGGGCTAAATGATCCAGTTGATCCAGGCCAGTTATAATTCAACTGGTCTAGCTGAGCCATTAGAACCATTGGTAAAACTTCCAAACAGTTGAACAGCAACAATACTTCAATACTGGTACGTCTGTATTTCCAATGTAAGGGCATTGGTAATAAGTAGACTTACATATTGGATTAATCGAGAGAAAAAAATCGTATACTTGTACTTTATTGAAAGTATTTTAGTTCATAGTTAATGTTTCCCTTATTCATGTTTAACTAAATATAATATATACGAAGTAGCGAAATGTCCTAATAACTGGTAATTTATATTTGTAGTATTTTCGAAATGAATTGCATATAACTAAATCATCAGTAATTAAGAAATATGCTGTAAATTCAGATAAATTGTTTAAAAAACATAGATCTGCACGCACCCCATATTCAATATGCAAATTTATCGGTGTCAGCTGGTTCAACTCGAAATATGCCAACACTCAGTCATCAACTGGTGCAACTGGAAATATGCAGACTCCAGTTTTCAACTGGTGCAATGACAATATGCCAACAGTCAGTTATCAACTGGTCAACATAGAAATATGCCAACAGTCACGGGATTATCACCACGGAACTTAAATGGTAACTGTGAAACCATCAAGACACCCAAGAATAACTCATTTTCACACCTGGAAAACACGGAATACCCAGCTTAGATTAATAATCCGTTTGAGTCACGAGATCATCACCGCGGAACTTATGGCAACTTTGACTACCATTTAAATAGGTGTTTTAAGACACCTAATAATTACTAATTTTTCACACCTAAAAGTCACGTATGCCCAGCTTAGATTAATATTCCGTTTGAGTCACGAGATCATCACCGCGGAACTGCTGGCAACTTTGACTACCATTAAATAGGTGTTTTAAGACACCTATTAATGACTAATTTTTCACACCTAAAAGTCACGTATGCCCAGCTTAGATTGATATTCCGTTTGAGTCACGAAATCATCACCGCGGAACTTATGGCAACTTTGACTACCATTTAAAAAGGTGTTTTAAAACACTTAATAATTACTAATTTTCACACCTAAAAGTCACGTATTCACAGTTTAGATTAGTAATCAGCTTGAGCCACGTGATCATAACCAAGAAATTTATGGTAACTTTGAAACCTTTTAAAGAGGTGTGTAAGACACCTCAGAATTACTAATTTAATATAACCAGATATTCACGGACAGAACAATAAGACGATTAGCCGGTGTAAGAAACGTGATTATTACCATCAACCTCGGATAACCTGTGAAACCAATCAATAAAGGTGCTTACAAGACCAAATAATTACGTATTTATCGCCACCATCGGTTAACGGACAAAAAACTCGTTGCTTGGTCAAGTGGTTATTTGGTCATAAACACTTGATTTACAGAGGTAAGTGGAATCACGTTACTCCAGTCGCGTGATAAACTGGTGGTTTTTAGGTTAGATGAAAACGTGAACAGGAGTACCTTTTTTGTTTAAATGAAGGCACGTGTCGATAACGTTTAAATCTAGTTCAAAAGGCACTATACTTTAAAATCACTTAAAATACACTCCCAAAAGAGGTTACTTTTTAGTGTTCTGTTTATTGGGTAACAATGTTACAACATTTGATTTTTATCGCCCTCATTCATAAAATACAGTCTCAGATTCTTGGTAAATCTTTTTCAAATCAACTGAAATTCCCAAAGTCAGAAGATTATTTTCATAATGTTATAGGCTTACCATATCTTTACTCCATTCAATACTGAAGAGGTATATGTGCCGAGTTAATGTGGAACAAAAATGTGTGACTCACCTTATTTCCAGTTCCCATTTCAAACAATATCAAGCAAGGTAACATTAGGGGGAATGCTCTCATATTAAGAAAGATTTTTAGAATACATTGTCTATTTACATCAAAGTATTTTGATCACAGCAATGAATTATGTGTCTGATATGCCTGTTTTAGTAGTTTATCATATCATTTAAGGTTTTATATCAATTTGTACAGATCTGCATGGCGCCAAAAACCTCTCATGACAAAATAACATTACTGTCAATTAATAACTTACTGTTGGTACACTTGCATCTCTCGTAAAGTACATATATTATGTCCACACAGTGGCGTATCTAGGGGGGTGGGGCACTTGGAGGGGGCACAAAGAGGCAATGGAGAGAAAGAAAAGAAGGGGAAAGTGAAGAAAAGTCCTAATCCTTACGGATTATATGCCCCCAAATCCGCAGGGTAAATGCACGTAATCTAGTTTTTGAGAGTTTGATTTCACGTCCCCGGTATACAGTTCTTAAATAGCTTAAAGAGTTCAAACATTTTAAAATAAAAGATATAATTATCATTGCTTTGCTCGCTATCGTGAAAGTTTCATCTGACTCCTGCTAAATATTGCACCCCAAGATAAGAAAAAGTGTATAAAACAGCATTTACAAAGCTTCAACATTTGAAAGAAATCCTAACTTCAGTATTTCTCAAGGGTTTTTGTTAGTTTTTCTCCCGATTGTAGAAGTGAGTGAATAGAAAAACATTTGTCAATATATAAAATTCTAGCTTCTCTACCGCTCAATTACAGAGGTCAAAACTGTCCTGGGTAAACTCAACATATTCAGTTTTTTAGGGTGAAAATGAAAAAAACTTGCCTGTCGGTCGCTTTGCTCCCTAATTTGTTCAATAATGTAGATAAGTTTGGGCACTCGGGGGGGGGGGGCGTAACTTCAAAAGCACTCAGAAGGGCTTGGTACACTAAGGATTTCCGTAACCAGTTGGTAATACTTACAAGAGTATCCTGCTGGTTAGTGAGAATACTGTTAATTGCCTGGCATTGCTCTTTCTTCAGCACCACTCCCGCCTCCAAAAACGATTTTACTTCATGATGCTACATGGGAAAGTGAGATGAGCGAGGCAGGAAGACTGCAAATTCGACCATGACAATGTGAAAGCTCTGGATGTTTGAAAAGAGTTAGAGCTAGAGATGAGCAGAAGACCTGCTTCATAATCTTGCTGAAGTGAGATATGGACATAATTCTCTGTCTTATCTCTCAGTATCCCCTATCCACTGTGTTTTCTCTTACAACATCAGTTACATAATCATATGCCTAGACAATAGACCCTAGTAGTAGGCTACATTTATGTTTGTTTTAAACTAAGGCATAAACTCAGGGATGGCTGCGAGACCTCTCAGATAACTTTCTTGTTCTGACCAGAGAAAAGTAACATATTTCCTGTTCTGAATGTACTGCCCTTAATATTTTCGCTTTTATTTTGACATTTAGCAGTTTAGTATATACATGTAAGCCTGAAACCTAGTAGAGATACCGTTGTTGTCAGATGATGGATGGTGATGGAAGTATACACTGTCCAGTGTTCATAGTCTGTATGTTTCAAAAACTTTCATTTTCCCCCTCCAAATTGCTAATGAATTGGACAGTTGTCATTTAACTCTTTTAATGCTAATCTATTTTGTGACGGATAGACTTGTCATTTTCATTCACCAATAGCTCGACAGGAAAGGTATTTGGTGGTCAATGTGTATCAAAATGTTGAGGATAAACTCAAGCATTCTAAATATACCATCATAATTATATGCTACCTTAAGCATTTTCAGAGAAAATTTGTTAACTTTATTTCAACATTAAACAATCTTGAGGGAAAAAAAAAAAAAAAAACTCATATTTCATTTTCAAATTCTCATGAGGTAGAGAGTGAGAGATAAGAAAATCAGGATGAGATAGATGGGGGGAGGGAGGTTGCTGGGAGTTTTGTTAAGAAAAACAACAACATGAAAATGTGACTGCAAACTCAAAATAAAAGGAGGTGGGGCCCCCAAATGTTGTTGTTGTTCAATGAACAGATTCAAGATGTCTTGCCCAGTAGGCCTATACGCTATAGCATCTGTATCTCCCTTTTTATTACTCATCAGGATTGTAAAGAAATACAATGCCGCTTTGAGCTTACTCGGATGGAAATAACTCTTCAGTTTTCTGTATTTTGCATCCAGCAAGCCAAGAGGGCAAAACTTGGTCTGAATGAAGGTGTTTGGTCTGGCTGGTGTTTGGCCTGGCCCAGTGTTGTTTTAATTTAACTGGTGGTCATATCTTATCTGCCTTCCCAATTATCTTGTTACTGAGAGCTTGCCAGCCAGTCCCAAGAGAGGGTGATGGACATTGTATAGCAACCAATCACAGGTGACCCTGGAGAAGAGGGTGGAGCTAGATTTTGGCCGTGGAAAGCAGTTTTGGTAAACCTGTACAGACCCTATACTGACACAACCAGTAGGTAGCTGGGCTAGACTTCTCTCAAGGCACAATGATTTGTTGATAAAGTGTCAAATTAGGGTCTGTGCCTGCAGACTAAGAAGAAAGCATGCACGTTTTCGTCGCCTGCACGCGCACAGCCAGCGGTTCAGGGCTGCTTGCATCTCGATATCTACCAGCATTCCTATATGCCTCGCGTGAGTGTCAAGGTTAAAGTGTAGTTGCATCACATGAAACAGGGAGCATGAAATGAGATGATCAGGGGCTGAAAGTTCATCTGTAGATCATACTGTCTGGTTACCATGGCAATGTGTCGCCTCCCTGGTCATGCCACGCCTGATGATCTAGTACCACCAGTTTCTGCCAGTATACCAAAACTGGGCGAGGGGTATTACCATGGACCTACTATAGTACTAACATGGTATGACATGACTGGGAAAGATGCTTTATAACCTGAAAATAAAGCATTGTAGCAAAGAGATACCAGCAATGTAGCCAGACGCCCGATGGCTAGAGAAAAGAAGATTTGATTTGCAATGGTTATGAAACTGGCCTTTCAGCCACATTAACATTCTGACTTATGTTCAGACCTATTGCCCTAAATTATAATTGTAAAATATAGGCTTTATTCGAAATCACAATTATTCTATATGCTCAGAATTTAATTATAATACTGGATGTATATGGGAAATGGGGGGGGGGGGGGGTTAAGTTTTCTCGCGAAATCTACTCGGCCCTCTAAAAAGATTTGAATTTCGGTAGCCCTTCATTTTGTTAAAATGTAAGATTCTCAGTAACAGACATAATTATCTTACGGATCTCATTTGGTTTTACCACAGTGTACATTTTACACGCGTATGACGTCACTGGATATAGATTTGTCATCGTGAGGGAATTCCCCCCTTTTTTAACGCAACCATGTACCAGGCGAACCCGCTTTATCTGAACATTAGAAGCGATTATCAGTCTAATTTACAAAGTCCCTTATCAAGCAGTCTCAATTTACATTACATTTTGTTTTAATGTCAACATTTCTATTATTAATATAGTGTGTAGGCCTATACAACCATGTGCTATTAGATTAAAGCATTAATGTTTAAATTAAAATCAAAATAATGATCTAGTGACAAAAATGACATGTTCTAGTTTTAAGAGCGATTTTTTACATGGCTCTAACCAGCATTACGTTATACTGATCATGAATACGAAAATGCGTGTCTCTAGCATATCCCTGGTGTAGGGGAACAAAAGAATTCACAGTTGGAGAACCCGGGCATCGATCCCGGTACCTCTCGCATGCTAAGCGAGCGCTCTACCATCTGAGCTAGCTCCCCGATGTTGCCGATGGAGGGAAAGAGCATACATCAATGATTAACAACACTTATTATAAACGCGATACAGTAGTATCTGAGGGTGGCGATTTCATGACCAGGAGGGGGGGGGGGGGGGTGGGGGGCGAAATGCTAGGGACGAGGGAGCATGGTGAACGAGAGGGGCGAAGGTAACGAAAGTGACTACCCCCCCCCCCCTCACCTGTTTTTTAAGTTTTGTTGTATTAAAAAATTACATTCCTAAGCAAAACTATATAGTATCAAATAAAAAAACAAGCAATATACTTTTCATACTTCATTTTTACTTTGTCGGTCATGAGGGTGCAGTCCGAAGGGTTGTAAATATTTAGTAGGAAATTTTTAGAAAGTAGGGTGCTTGGGCATGGGTGGGATTTCTATTTTCCATTATTTACCGGTACTTGTACACTTTGAAGGATATTATGCAAGAGGGGGGCATAGCCAGCGAGCGAGAAGATTTTTGCAATTTTATTAGTCTAAATGTTGCACTCTTGGGCCCTCCAGAGCCTAAAAGTGTGTTGCAGTCTTTAGTTAGTATTTCTATACATTTTTTGTGGTGGCACTTTTTCAAATTTTCCGGGGGGACGTGTTCCCCCGTGTCTCCATTTTGTCATTCCCATATTTGCTATATCGGAGAAGTTGGGGTGCTGGTGATTTATCATCAACATAATTATCTGTGCTTTATTACACCTAAATACCACATTTATATAAGGAAAAACCCGTTTAATAGGCATATTACAATTACCGCAATATTGTAAATCTGGCCAGAAGGGCGTAGGCTACCTTAGGTCCAAGTCTGGTTCTCAACAGGCAAAAATTAGATCAATAATTCGATTTTATCGTAATCATTTATATAAGCCATCGACATTTCTAATGAGCCCCAACCATGAGCAACAATTCTGGGGGGAGGGAGACGCATCCCCTACGATCTGAGTAATGGTTATATTAAAAACAAAAAATGCCAAATTCACAACCATGTCCTATTAAATAGCTTTAATGTTGGTTGTCAGATAATGTTAAAAATCAAATTATCTTGTGGCAAATATGATATGTTTTCTCCCCTTCTAGCGATTTCTTTCCATGGCCAAAACCAGCACTGTATTATAATGATCACGAATACAGGAATAAGGGAACAAAAGAAGTCACAGTTGGAGAACCCGGGCATCGATCCCGGTACCTCTCGCATGCTAAGCGAGCGCTCTACCATCTGAGCTAGCTCCCCGATGTTGCAGAAGGAGGGGAGAGAGCATTAATTACATCAATGATTAACAAAAATTATTATAAACGCGATACAGTAGTATCCAGGGGCGGCGATTTCATGACCAGGAAGGGGGCAAAATACAAGGGACGAGGGAGCATAGTGAACGAGAGGGGCGAAGGTGACGAAAGTGACTACCCCCTCACCTGTTTTTGAAGTTTTGTTGCATTAACGAATTATATTCCTAAGCAAAACTATATAGTATCAAATAAGAAAACAAGTAATATACTTTTCATACTTCATTTTTACTTTGTCGGTCATGAGGGTGCAGTCTGAAGGGTTGTAAATATTTAGGAGTACAATTTTAGAAAGTAGGGTGCTCGGACATGGATGGGATTTCTTTTTTCCACTATTTACCGGTACTTGTACACTTTGAAGGATATTATGCAAGTTAGCATAGCGAGCGAGCGAGAATATTTTTGCAATTTTATTAGTCTAAATGTTGCACTCGTGGGCCCTCCAGAGCCTAAAAGTGTGCTGCAGCCTTTAGTCAGTATTTGCTATACATTTCTTTTTTGGGGGGCACTTTTTCAAATTAACGTGTTCCCACGTGTCCCCTCCCCCCCCCCCCCCCGGACGACGCCCCTGGTAGTATTATTGTCCCCCCTTGTACATTTATGTATTGGCCAGCTTATTTGTCGCTTGTTGAGCTATTAAAAATCAATAATTTTTTCATTCGATGATCATGTGGCAAATATGATTAATGTTCTCCCCCCTTCTAGTTTTAAGAGCGATTTCTTTCCATGGCCCAAACCAGTCCAGCACTGCTGTAATATATTGATCATGAATACGAGAATGCGTGTAAGGGAACAAAAGAAGTCACAGTTGGAGAACCCGGGCATCGATCCCGGTACCTCTCGCATGCTAAGCGAGCGCTCTACCATCTGAGCTAGCTCCCCGATGTTGTCATAGTTTGGGAGCTAAGGACTATAGATTATAAAGGATTATTACAATTATTATCTTAGTGTAAATTTACTTTTTTTTAGGTTTTGATATACGTTGTACTGCTTTTTTTGTAATCTTTTAATAATTACTTGTAAATATTGTGTTTTATTTGATTGTTTCAATTAAAAATACATGCTGGTGATTTATCATCAACATATCTGTGCTTTATGACATCTAAATACCACATGTATTATGAGGATAAAACCGTTAGGCATATTACATTCACCGCAGTATAATATTAATGTAGCTAAAAGGGCCCGTTCATTCGGTCTAATGAGTTTTACTTTAAGCAGTTTTGGCTCTCGACAGACAATATTATGTTGGTCAATAAATCGATTTCATCGTAATCATTAACATAAGCTATCAAGATTTCTAATGATCCCCAACCATGAGCAACAATTCTGGGAGAGGGGGACACTTCTCCTACGATTTGTTGTTAACGGGGAAAACGAGTTCACAACCATATCCTATGAAACCAAAGCAAAAATGTTGGTTGTCAAATAATGTTTAAATTAAAATCAAATGATCTTGTGGCATATAATTATGATTATGTTGTCTCCCCTTCTAGTTTAAGAGCGATTTCTTTCCATTGCTCCAACCAGCAGTATATTATTCCAAGATTAAGCTTCCTGGTTATGAATACGTGAATATGAATTGTATAAGGGAACAAAAGACGTTACATTTGGAGAACCCGGGCATCGATCCCGGTACCTCTCGCATGCTAAGCGAGCGCTCTACCATCTGAGCTAGCTCCCCGATGTTGCCGATGGAGGAAAGAGCATTAATTACATGAATGATTAACAAAAATTATTATGAACGCGATACAGTAGTATCAAGGGGCTGCGACTTCATGACCAGAAAGGGGGGGGGGGATACAAGGGACGAGGGAGCATAGTGAACGAGAGGGGCGAAGGTGACGAAAGTGACTACCCCCTCACCTGTTTTTGAAGTTTTGTTGTATCAAAAAATTACATTCCTAAGCATAACTAGTATCAAATAAAAAACAAGCAATATACTTTTCATACTTCACTTTTACTTTGCCGGTCATGAGGATGCAGTCCGAAGGGTTGTAAATATTTAGTAGGCAAATTTTAGAAAGTAGGGTGCTTTGGCGTGGATGGGATTTCTATTTCCCACTATTTACTGGTACTTGTACACTTTGAAGGATATTATGCAAGGGAGCATAGCGAGCGAGCGAGAATATTTTTTTTGCAATTTTATTAGTCTAAATGTTGCACTCTTGGGCCCTCCAGAGCCTAAAAGTGTGTTGGAGTCTTTAGTCAGTATTTTCTATACATTTTGGGAGGCACTTTTTCAAATATTCCGGGGAACTTGTTCCCCCGTCCCCCCCCCCCCCCCGATCGCCGCCCCTGGTAGTATTATTGTTCCCCCTTGTAAATTTATGTATTGGCCACCTTATTTATCGCTCGTTGAGCTATTAAAAATCAATTTTTTTGGTTCATTCGATGATCATTGTGGCAAATATGAAATGTTCTCTCCCCTTCTAGTTTTAAGAGAGATTTCTTTCCATGGCCCTATAACCAGTCCAGCACTATATTATACTGATCATGAATACGAGATTGCGTGTGTAAGAAAACAAAAGAAGTCACAGTTGGAGAACCCGGGCATCGATCCCGGTACCTCTCGCATGCTAAGCGAGCGCTCTACCATCTGAGCTAGCTCCCCGATGTTACAATATATTGGAAGGGAGTATTAATTAATCAATGATTACCAAAAAATATTACGCGCATAACGTGAAGTCAAATATTCGAGAATCATGATTTCTGTGTTAACACTGTTATCTTCAGTTAAAATCAAATGATCTTGTGGAAAACATAATATTCTCTCCCCTTTCTATTGTTAAGAGCGATTTCTTTCCATGACCCAAACCAGCAATATATTATACTGATCATGAATACGAGAATACGTGGAATAAGATTCAAGATTCAAGATTATTTTATTGGTCCATGCATGCAAACATTTACATAGAAATTTTGCTTCCAATGGCTTTTTGACAGTGAAAATACAAAATTAATGATAGAAAGTACAATTAGGGAACAAAAGAAATCACAATTGGAGAACCCGGGCATCGATCCCGGTACCTCTCGCATGCTAAGCGAGCGCTCTACCATCTGAGCTAGCTCCCCGATGTTACAATACATTGGAAGGGGGTAGTAATAAATAATAAATGATTACCAAAAATATTTTCTTGGTGTAAATTTACTTTTTGTTAGGTTTTGATATACGTTGTCCTGCTTTTTTGTAATCTATTTATAATTACTTGTAAATATTGTGTTGTATTTGATTGTTTCAATAAAACACATTACAAAATATTTTTAAAAACAAAACAAATTATTATCAACGGGATACAATAGTATAATTTCTTTGAGAATATAAAAAATGATCTCGCAGCAGTTGATAGCTAACAGGAATTCGTTTCCAATTGTACATCTATGTATTGGCCACCTTATTTTTGTCGCTTGTTGAACTATATCAAAAATCAATAATTTTATCATTCGATGTATTGCTATATCGGAGAAGTTGGGGAGGGGAGAGGGGTTGCTGGTGAGCTATCATCGACATTTCTGTGCTTTATGACATCCAAATACCACATGACTTGTACACGATGATAAAACGTTGGGCTTATTACAATTTCCGCAATAATGTAAATCTAGCTAAAAGGACGTTCATTAGCCTAGGTCCAATTCTGGTTCTCAACAGACAATAAAATATAGGTCATTAATTATATAGGTCGATTTCATCGTAATCATATTTTATATAAGCCATCAAAGTTTGCTTTGAGCCCCAACCATGAGCAAAAATTTTGGGAGAGGGGGACACATCCCCTACGATTTTTGTGATATTGAAAATTTAAATCAAAGCATTAATTTTGGTTGTCAGATAATTATTTAAGTTTAAATCAAATGGTCTTGTGGCAAAAATGATATGTTCTCTTTCCATAATACTGATCATGAATACGAGAATGAGTGGAATAAAGGGAACAAAAGAAGTTACAGTTGGAGAACCCGGGCATCGATCCCGGTACCTCTCGCATGCTAAGCGAGCGCTCTACACTCCCTATATACCATCTGAGCTAGCTCCCCGATGTTACAATACATTGGAAGGGAGTATTAATTAATCAATGATTACCAAAAATATTACGCGCATAACGTGAAGTCAAATATTCGTGCATCATGATTTCTGTGTTAACACTGTTATATCTTCACTACTGCACTACCTATTAATGTTTTGTTTTTTAAATGTTTTTTTATTTTTTCATAGAAAATGCCTAGTATACAGAAGCAGGATCGACCTTCTTCTGACTTTTCTCCGTATAAGTTTGGTTACTTATGCCCAGCCAGGGTCACCTTTTTACTAAAACACTGAGCAAAGTCGACCATTTTGGACATTAATTACCTGCTGTTGTTCGGACAAAACAATTAATAATAATAATAATCTAATAGTCTAATTACTAATTACCCTCATGTTTGGGCAATGTGTGTATACCCAGCATTTATAGTGACAAAGAGTATGGGAGCCAATTCGATGATGAAAATATAATAAAGAAGATTATGTATTAACATTATTTTGAAATCATTCATAGAATTTCAAGGCAAAAAAATCATGAGGCTCCGAAATAAGTCTAGGCCTATAATAAAGTTTTTTAAAGTAGACATTCATTGATTTTAGATAGGCCTATTGTTTTAATTTGTATTATTGCATATGTGAAGGTTAGATCGAACGAGGTAATCAAATTCCCCGCATGGGAACCTTCAAATATTAAGATTTGGGAACCCCTGAACACACTCCCTAATTATGAAAGTTGAGCAAATCGTATTCTATGACAGTTTGAGACGTGACATTTTTCCGACCTAATCAATCCATTTTGATTGAAATACCTTGGATATCAATTAAGTCCGATCAATTGATTCGTCTATCTAGATTCTGATTTTATGGATTCTATTATTCCCAGAAATGGATCAAGGCAACCCCGATCCACATCATATTGCGAGACAGTGTATGGCGTAGCGTGTATGCATCCATTGAGGGGCGGCACTGGCTTCACGGGGGCGCCCTTAAATAACATAGGTGGATGATTAATACAGGTCATAGAGGTAGGAGAGGGGGAAGTTGAGGGAATTCATACCATCTTCTGTTTTTGTGTTACCTCCCCCACCCCTGCCCCTTCCCAGCACTACTATCTATCTTTCTCGACATTTACAATGTTCAATAAACAGGGGAGCTAAGTATAGGGACAGTCGTACTTTCTCATGTTCATATGTCCCCTCTCCCCTTCTCCCCCCCCCCCCTTCTCTCTCTCTCTCTCTCTCTCTCTTCACCATTCGACTGGGGGGGGGGGGGCACGTGCATGGTCTCTGGTGCCCCTGGTATATAACCGGCACTGTTGCGAAAAAACGTGGTCAAGTTGGGCCATGATTTCCGATCTACATGCACTCTGTCCAAAGTACAATGAGGTAATAACTCAAACACGTTGGGCAACCTTAAGTTTCACCCAACTTTTGTCTCGTCTCCGCAAAAATAAATGACAACAACATGTGAAAATAACATCCTCTTCGCTGCACAAGAGGATCGTGTCGTTGCAATGATGGAAGCTGCTGTATAGTTTTAATGATTTTCATATGATTTGTAAACAGTCAGTCACGTCTGCTCTTGAAGAGTTTTTCACAAACTGACCTCCGACATGGAGGATGAAATCTTTTATTTTTCTTAACAATTATTATGAAACGTCAAATAACTTACACAGCCCAGTGGTGGATCCAGGGAGGGGGCCCCCTCCTCTAGGGAAAAAACAGGTAAAAACACGCTAATTTTACCTTTATTTGGAGACGGGCCCCTCCCCTGGTGCTCAATGGGGGGGGGGGGTGTGCGATTTTTTGGCCCCCTCCCCTATCGCCATTTGGATCCGCCCCTGACACAGCCTGTTTGGACTTTGATCGTCAATTTGAGGGAACACCTCTCCCAAATTTAAAAGTAGTTAATATACATGTATCAATTTGAAGTTGCCAATTCTCCCATATAATGACAAACTAAGAGTAGTGCACAACTTCAATTATGGAAAAGAAATGAACAATCCCCCCACTTTCTCTTTTATTTGAGGGAGTATGAAAATGGAAAAAATCCGATAGAATTGTTATTATTTACTGTTTCTACTTGCGTGTGCATGTTTATCATATCATTTCGGGCTTGTGCCCCTTCCCTCTTTTGGGGGTTACTGTTGTTTACCTTTTCTACAGTAAGCTCTTTTCTCAACATTTCAAAGTTATGAGAATGATTTGATCCGATGAAGCACATAATTGAATAAACACCTTAGAATAACACAAACTAGGTCGTGGTATTTCAAAGTTTGTCATAGACACACCCATTGCAAACCCATTCCCAATCATTTCTCAAGAACACAGGAAACCTTTGCGTGCCAGTCAAAACACCACTTTTCTCGGATTCTCGTCCGCTGCCATGGTTACACTAACACAATGGTAACGATCACGGCAAACTACTCGAATGGAAGCAATCATGTTGTCTTTGGCCGCCCAAATGAAAGAATAAAGTTTATCCGATTTGTGAGTTTCCTTCATTGAAAGTCATCTGACAGCTTTAATCAGTTCAATTTGTTTTTTCAAGGGCATGGAAGTGAAGGATGTCTGAGCGGGCCTTCCGTATTTCTCCGAAATTCGATTTATCGATTTCAGTGCGAGCGTGTTGCATTACGATTTAAGAAGGTCAATTACTATCATTTCATATTCGCCACATGCCTCAAATATGAATGCTATCGAGCTTGCTGGTACTTCGTATGGTTTCGTCCATTGGCGTCTCTATGAGAGGCATATGCCCCCCCCCCCCATTTAAAAGGGAAAGAGAGGAAGGGGGAGAAGGAAAGCTAGATGAGGCAGGAAACGTGTAGAGAAGATTTTACAATACCTTTAAACTAAAACAATTAGAATGACTTTGTCTAAATAGACAATGATATTAGTAAAGCATACAAGTAAATTACAACATAATTAATAGGTTTAAAACGTTTTATCATAATATTTCATTGTATAAAGTACTTTGGATGGACCTACAGGAAAGTAAAGGTTGTTGTTGGCGTAGCGTAGATCCAGCCAGGGAGGGGGGGGGGGGCGCTGGCATCAGGGAATCGGTCTTAATGGATGGCTTAAATAGGAATTCTTAAGGACACTCTCCCCCATCTACCCCTCTCTCTCTCTCTCTCTCTCTCTCTCTCTCTCCCTCCCTCCCTACTACCCTCAACCCCTCCATCTTTTCTCCCTCTTTTCTTCATTACTTTTCCTTATTCGATTGGAGGGCACGTGTCCCGACTGAGCCCCCTCCCCAAATTCAGTATAGCCACGCCAATAGTGAATTCACCCCTGACCATAATTGTTTTCAGACCAGCCAAGAGTTTTGTCTCCCATTTCAACACGGCAAAGGAGGTCGGTTCGCAACCTGCCGATCGCCATCAAGAAAAGCCCTTCCTTCCTAATGTCCGTCGTTTGTTTCTATCAATTTATTCATCTTAACTATAAAGAAATACAATAAACTGCACCGTTTCCTTTCATTAAACACATATATGCAACCACAATGCATCCCCAAGATTATTTAAGTTTACACTACCAAGTTAACGACTTATTATACTGTAGAAAACAATTAACAATGCATATATTTATAGATCACGGAAAGTATAGTGGTTATACTTTGGAAGTTGTGGGCTTAAATCAGACAGATATTTGATTTTCATCAGTCAAGTGATGTCAATTTTAGGCGCTTTTTATGGTTATCTGCCAGCAAGAAAGCCTTACTGAAATTGACATTAAAGGTATTACAAAGTTTTAGTATGGGGTCATGAATTTGGTTCAAATTAACATATTGGAAGCATATGCGTTCCTACGATATACATTGATCGTTGTCGCGGTTGAAATCGAGTCTAAAGTTATGATATTATAAATAATAAACTCTTTATGTTGTATAGCTCCCTCTCAAGGTCAAGATATTAATTTAGCTATGAAACAATGTTTCTTGACTAAAATCAACCGATTAGCTATTCCCGTTTGGAAATTATATATCCCAACTACATATTGTGAGAATTTCATGGTCGCAGCTACCATTGTACGGCCATAGGCGCTATTTGAAATTTATCAAAATTTACCGGGAGCACCGGTAAATTTTTATATTCAATTTTTCTTGAAAACAGAAGTGTTTAAGGGGCTAATTTTTTTAGTGCTTATAATACATTCACAGGGGCATCCAAATACATCAAAATTGTATTGATTCACTATCCACCCAATTTTCGAAATTTCCCAAAACTTTGTATTACCTTTAAAATGTCTCTATACGGTCTTATTGCGGGGCACCAGACGTTATTTCATGATCCAAGATGCTAAATGACAAGCATGTTACAACGTCATTACATTTAGCGATGCTTTAGGAATTTGAGAGTCTGATAATTTCTTATCAGATTGTACATGCAATGCATAATCATAGACTTAAATAAACACATTCTCTTTACCATGTTTCATGGAATCGGGGCGCACTTAATTACATAAAAGAGTATACTATGTGCGTATGTCCTTTTAAAAACAAAGTTTCTTCCGCCGTATAATGTAAAAAAAAGTCAAATACATTTGATTTTTTTAAATCGATGTTCATGTCATAGTGTCCGGATGGAGCAGGGATCAAACAAACATCAAAAGGCCTACGTCATGTCATTTGTTTGTCATTTTCGGAATTACATGTGGACTTTCAGAATTATGAACCCTAATGATGCATCTTCTAAAATGCGAGTCTTCGGAATTATGAACCTTAATATAGGCGGTGTCACACAGAAAAATCCCTTGAAATATCCCTTGAAAAATCCTTTAGAGGATTCCGGATAACTAAAACCCAGATTGTTGGCGTCTGTGTGACACCGCCTTATGTAACTCATAATGCGAGACGTGGAAACTCTTCGCTCAGGTGTAATTGACACACATTACATCGGCTTAAAAGCTTTGGAGATATCAAATTTACACATAACGGTCGACAGTTAGCCCTCGTATTGTTACGTAACAAAGGGCTTGTCAATTCTTAAATCACGTTTGTCTAAGAATGGACCATGGTATAAAGCAGGGAGTTGGAATGGAGAAGGGTCCATGGTCCAAGGCTCTATAGGCAGTTGTCAAAGCAGCTAGTCAGGGACAATGAGCTCGAAAGCGCATACAAGACTACAAACAGTAATGTTCATAGATGAGGGGGAAAAAAATCACGAATATGTTTTATTGGTATTTTCTAGAACCAAAACGATATACGCCAGGCTCTTTACTCTTTGATTTGATCGTTTTCTTTAAAAACTATGCTCATATTGTTAATGAAAAGTGCATAGGCCTATGCATAACGCGAATGGAAAGAGTGTCGTAATCAACCCCAAAACAGCCTCCTGCGTCACTCTTTGAAATTTGCGAACTTGGCAATAACATATTACGTAATCCGAACAAGATTTCTAATAATCCTAAATATCATGAAACTACGCTATACAAGAGAGTAATATTTACATTGCCGTTGAGAGGTTATCTTGAGAGTCTTCGCGATCGTGATTTATATAAAGACATGATGAAAATAATTATGTTTAACGCGTGGAGAGCAACGTGTTTGGACTTTGCTTGCCTCTTTCAAAAGTGAGATATGATGTTCGTGACGAACAGCCAACGCGATAACTTTATCGGTTTCCTGATTAAAACGGGAGACACAAGAATGATATTGAACATATTAACACGACGATAAGAAAAAGCTGTTTCATTGTGTAAATGCCGAAAGTAATCATTCCACTGTTTTGGAGATGATTAATTAGTTGAGAGTTGAACATGTTGAAGGTGTAGCAAATTTTCTTTATCTAAATCATTTGTCAGATCGCGTGATGACTACATGTATTGTTGCGTGTTTGTTTAAATGTATGTTAAACATGATTGTGTACATTTCACGTCGTGATATTGTATTATAATTATGATCCATCATTAAATGACGATTACTTGTGATACTCGTGTATAAATGGCCTGTTCTCATTGCATGAGAGTGGTCAAAATCACTCAGTTGTCGTACTGTAATAATTTATTTGGGGAGTGTCAACATTGCGTCCACAGTATATCAACAGTGCGTCGCAGTTTCATATACTGCTACACAGTGTGTTTCATGTTTCTTCTCCTTTAACCAAAAAATACAATTAACCATAAGCATGATATGATTTACTTCCCTTTTAATGCAAATGTTCAGTGTAGTGGTCTCACGGACAAAAGGTACACTTATAATCATTACCATAACCACCGTGATCATTACCATTACAAATATCATCATCATCTTCTTCATCATCATCGTTATCATCATCATCGTAATTATCATTATCATCATCACCACCACCACCATCACCATCATTATTATCATTATCACCACCACCATCACTACCACCACCACCACCATCATCATCATCATCATCATCATCATCATAATCGTCGTTCTTTAATTGGCCTATTAAAACGTCATTACGATATAAACGAGGGCCACAGATCAACAAGATCAAATTAAACAAGATTCAAAGTCCAAAACAGCCCCCAAAAAGTTGAAATGTTAGTTTACAAAGTAATACGATAACTTCCCAAGTATCAAGATTGAAAAAGTACTGCTCCAAAGATAATAATAATAAGATAAGGCGTTAATATATTTGTATATAGCTTACAGAAGTATGCTTGTAATCTGATATATTATTTTGAAGGCTTTGCTTTGTAAGCTATTTCAACGTTTGTTGAAACATGTTTACGTAAATAAACTTCCAAGCTTTAATTCAATAGTTATATGGATGAAAATGTAAACCCGTTTCTATACTACATGGCCAATATTTCATATATTTCATATACGGCGTTGCCCATAAAGTCGGAATAAAAATTGTCTTTCCATGAAATTATTGTGACAATATGATGGAATCAGTTGCAAGACATTCGTAATATTTCAAGAGTAGATTGTTTTTAAACCTCCTCAAATCTAAAGTTTTCAAAATTGCTTTCCCTTGGATCTACTTGTATTTTCTAACTTATGTTACTGTATTTTCATATTCTTACTTTTCTTTCCTTTCTTTCTTCTGCGCCTTGGGCACATTATTCACGTAGAGTTGGCGCATTATAATACTCTATATCATTATTATCTTCTCCGAACTTTATTGATGCAAATGTAATGATCTGAGAAGACATAAATTGTATCTACCGATGATAAAACTTAATATATTGACGCAAGTTTTTCATGAAAAAGGGTAAGACAAAAAACCTTCCAACTCTATGTTTGTTTTTCGTGGCCAAAATGTTAAAGGCCTTCATTTTTTATTTGTTTGTGTGTGAACTTTAAAGTACATCAGTCTCTTATACCAGAACACTGACAGGCTCCTCAAGTATTGTATCATCGAGGTTCTCTCATCCGCATCGCCGGGGTACGATTTCAAGCGGAGCCAACAACAAACATGACAAAGGCTACAGAAAAAAAAAACAATCGAAAGTCTCAAAAGAACTATCAAAGTGAATTTGTATCGATCTCGCGATAACGAAACAATGAGGAAACAGCTGATTGGGGAACGGGGGGAGGGGAGGAGAGTGAATAGCTTTCGACCAATCAGCGCATCTTATGGAGATATCAACAAACCCGCGGGCTTGTAGGACGCGAGAAGGTCATAAAGGGAGAGTCGTCTTGAGGAAGTTTTGAAGGCGCGTTTAGTGTGACAAGGATATTTACGTAGATTGTGGGGCATTGTTCTGTATTCGATAGCTTTGTCATTTTTGACAGAAAGTGCAGAAAGCAGTGTTCGATTTCCTGAGTTGAAAGGACTCGGAGATTGGATATTGACTTGAAATCTGCATGGCTCCGTGGTTTTTGTTTTGCCCAACCCTTTTCCGTTCCCCTATCACTTCTGATAATGTGCTATGATCTGATATAAGTTGATTATGCTACTGTGAGCATTTCAGTGACCCAAGCCTACAACAATACGGCACTCTTTAAAGTATTTTTTCAAATTTGCATTTTCTTTTCTTTTTTTAAATCTTTATATATAAATTTGAAATCCAACTACCACATAAGTCTGTGAATATTGATGTGCATCCCCTCTTTCTTTTCTCTTCTTTTTTTCTTTCTTTTCCCCCTTTTACCAATATTTTGCTCCTCCATATTTGTATTATTATGTATCCTTTGAGGGTAGTCATACTATCAAGCTTTACTTATTTTGTCAACCCTCCTGTTTGATGTTCTCGATTAGTTACAGCCAGCCTTACTTTATTCTACATATATTCTTTTGTCATGTGTAAATTTGCAATATTTGTTTGTTATATATTTGTAAAAATGCAAAAGAAAAAGAAAATCAAACAGAAATAAATAAATCAAATCAAATCAAATTTTCTCGAAAGTCTTTTCAATCATGCTCTACATACTACTTTAAAATTGATTTACTGCAAAATGTGCGAAAATATAACCAGATTAGATTTGGGTCTAGGGTGAAGGTTGGGCACTTACTGTATAGAAGTAGAATCCAATTTTGGGGCTGGGTCGTAATTATTATGGATATTTTCGTTTATAGTGGAATCCACCCTCAAATAGCGGAATCCACTTTAAAGAGAAGGTTGAGTTCTGGGAAGAGGTGAAAAAATAATTTGTGAGCATTACTCATTCTTATTATGCAAGTGTGGAAGAACATCGGTTAAGACATGTTCCCTGAAAAGCATGGCTCTTCAAATGCCTTCATATTCTAAATATGCATGTAACATCGTAAAAATCGGGGGGGGGGGGGCCCGGCTTTTTACGCCACGTGTTCGTGTAGTCCCATATACATCTTTCTGTGCAAGTGTTTGTAACTTTACCAAGACTTGGCCAAATTTCTTATCATTTTGATGATTCCAGAACCTTGCAATACACACAAATTCTTATATGCTAGATGATCAACCTTTTCTGGTCGGTTCCACACCGTTTCTTTCACAATGCAATCGCATGACCAGAACTCAACTTCATCTTTAAGAAGGAGAAATTCCAATTAGGAGTGGACCGTCCTTTGATTTGAAGTGGAATAAACTCCAAAGAAAATAATCCCTCATATTGATATGTTTTTTGGTTTTACCCGACTACTAAGGAATTACATGTATGCTTCTATGCAAATTACCAGGGACCAACAACTTCTGGTCCTCTCCGAGGGGCTTGGTAATAAGGATCAATGCCTTACTAAAAGGCACCATATAACGCATCCACTTGGTTTCGGGACATCCCCCGGTCACAAGACCACTGCTTTACCAGTAAGCTATAATTGCGCCTCCTGAAATATAATATTTTATTCCTCCGCATCAATGGAGTCATTTCCTTTTTACCATATATTTATTATATGAAATGAAATGATTATGAATTGAATTGAATTGAATTCAGAGTGTTGCTTTGTTGCGTATAGTTGCTCATCAAACCTGCCTTCACAAGAAATAGGTCATGATATTATTTTGTCTCCCCTTTATTGTTTGTTTAACAAGTTTCATGACAAGATGACTTAACCTGCAGATATTTGACACATGTACCAGGCAAGATTCGTTTGATTAAAACCAAATGTCATATTAAAACGTGTTTGGGAACCTGCGCACAAGGTACAAAATCAACATGTGCAAACTTTGATTCTTTTCCCACCATGCACGTCACAGTGTTATGCCCCCCCCCCCCAAAAAAAGGGGTAAAGAAAATCACATGACGACATAGGGCGTCAATTCGATTACCAGGATGAGGGGGGGGGGGTGTATGCATTGATGGAAAAGTCTATATCTTGTATTTGAAGAAAGGGTGCGATTGCCCCCCCCCCCCCCATGGATTTAGCGGAACATACAAATAGAACGCAAATACGAGTAATGAAAACATGATATACATTACATTTTGAGGGCCTTCATTCATTTTCATGATGGGGAGGGGGTGTTAGGCGCGAAAGCCTTGCTGGATAAAGTCGATGCACGGCCACTGATTATATACAATCATGGACCTAAAGTACGAAGTAGGTACGTGCTTCAATCAAGTCTGTTTTAATTTGTAATTTATGGTACAGAGTTAAAGGAAAGAAAATGGTTAGAGCACTGTAGGATATAATCCGGGGGAAATGGGATGGGCTGTTAAAAAACTTCCTAATTACTTCCAATTGTTGTGGTTTGCTTTGCACCGAGTTCAGTCATGCCGATATTATAGGTAGGCCTACTATCGAAGTAAATTAATTATTTTTCTGTTATATACAATATTATATATAGAGAAGTGAGTTGCCTAAAATAATAGAATAATACGCCACCCAAATCAGTGACACCATCCCCTCTCTCCCCCCCCCCCCCCTCTCTCTCTCTCTATCTCTGCCATAATATATATATCTGTAAAGCGCTTTGAGAGGGCCTTCGGTCTTGAAAAGCGCTATATAAGAACTAGCTATTATTCCCTCCATCTCCTCAACCCCCTTCTGTTTCTCTCTCTCTCTCTCTCTCTCTCTCTCTCTCTCTCTCTCTCTCTCTCTCTTTCTCCCACGTATATAGTTTATTGAAGTTCATAGAAATTTTAAGTACAAGAATGATTTCCCTTTATAAATTAATTGGGGGTCGTCGAATTTTCATTTATCTGGAGAGCCTATGCACGTGCAGTAAACAATCGTTTTTATTTTCATGATATGGAATGTATTATTTGTTTAACTATAATTATGTAACACGACTGCATGAGTCAATTTGATACGGGGCCGACTCTTTATCATGTTTAGAGAAGAGAACCATTGTTCTACGACACATGCTCCTACGACGACTGCTCCACGGTCATGTTCTACATTACCAACATTCCTAACTTCAATCCTAGGCCTGACACTATCCATCACCCTTACCCTAAACCAAATCTAAGACCCAAGTTCAACTCTAACCCTAACCCTTTGACGAAATAAAGCTCAGAGCAACTGTCGCCGGAGCAATTATGTCGGATCACCAAAAGGGTAGAAAAATTGTACCCGTTTTTAAATTGTTCTGTTGGAAGTGGAAGATAAAGTAAAGTGAAATATTTTGGACCAATAGACATTTCAAATCAACATGTGATCACTTTAAAAAGTGCATCATTCGGTTGAAGAACAATGGATAAAACAAGACAAGAATTTTGTTTTAAAAGATAAAATGATCAATAAATTGACATAAACAAAATCTTTAAAATCATACGATCACAGTATCCTTGAATTTATTGGGAAAATGTTTTAGAGCGCGGAAGAGAGAAAATCAAATCATGTTAAATAAACGAAACCAAATGTTCTGAAAAATATTGAATCGTGTGTTTGCCAACGAAAACCCTCCAGGGGTCGTATGTTTTCAACAAATTGAATTTTGAATGTCTAGATTTTTGTATATATCTTTGATGGAATTTAAGAATACGATGGCAAATTTGTATTTTTCAAATGCTTTTCCATACCATAAAACGATGAAGAAAAAGACCATCGTAAAAGTGGAAATTCGAGGAAATTCCAATAAAGGATAATTATTACTACCATGGACCCATAATCTTGTAGTGATCCTACTAGATTGCACTTGAAAAATAAAATAACACAACTTTAATAGATGAAAATTCAAAATGAATATTTCAATAAAAAATGACATAAATTTACGAAAATATCACAATGTGAATAAAACGCGATGTGAATAATCATTCAATGAAATTGACACAAAATAATGAGAGAGTGTCAACTCAATTTTCAAACGTTCGATTTTTGTAATTTTTTGATGACCTTCTCACAGTTTCAATTATAACTTTTGTGTTTAATGAAGCGATGATTAAGCCGGTGACAAGCTATGACCAACTACACAGTAGCATATTCTTCTTCTGAATCACTGGGCTGTTTGATGAGAATAACAACATCTGTCCTCCTGCATAAATATATATTACCAGTAATTTTAAGTCAATACGGTGCTAGCATGGAGTGTAAATATGCTTTAGATGATAAGGCCCTCGTTTGAGTCGTTTGACAATTTCGCGTAAACAAGTTTGGGCAGATATACAACTGTCACAATTACCTTTTTTCACCGTGTTCAACGTGAGGTGGAATGGAGTACGAAACTAGGTCAGAAATGGGTATTTCTGCAGAAACATTTTCGTTTTGAAAATTGTTACGCAATCATATTTCTTACTTGATATTGATGCTATATCAGAAAATGTAACCCCCTCGTAGTGTTGTTTGTGATTACGTTTGTAGGTTCCCGGAATAAAGCCTTTATGCTTTCTTAGCAGTCAGGTAAAATAACCACCACTAAACCACGAAACCAATAAGAGTCAACCTTCTCTTTATTGTCTGTTTTTCCTTTTTTTAGATTTCAGAGGACGATATTAAATGAGAAAGGAGATCAAGGTTAACTGTTAAAGCCGCATCTATGCTGCAATCTAATGAGGCGAAAGCAAATTAAATTCTACCATAAGGTGTAAATAAATGACACTTGAATGACAAACGTGATGCAAGCAAAACGTGTATCATGTTCGTGAATCATCTTAATTAGTCATGATTACTCAAATGATGACAGAGGACCGTGTTATTCAGTCATAGCTAAGTCATTAATGCCCATCATAAATCATACATACTTTGCCGCATTGTGATACAGTGTATGAAGAGAAAGAGAAATTTCTTGAACATTTTTGTATGTTATTTCATAATGGCAATTTTTTCAAAACGTCACAGAATTTATTTATTTTGTAATCGTAGTTTGTAGGTTCAGATCCCATTTCGACACTAAACTAGATTTTTGTTTTTAAAGGGAGTGGATCGCCAGTTTCCATGTGCAGAAGGCCATAATTCGCTGACACCAGACTTGGTGGAAATACCATTAATGGGGGTACAATTTTGCACACAGCAAACCCATAGTCCAGTCAAGAATTACCCCCAATCTCTGGGAGAGCTCGAGAGTCTTCGGCAAATCAAAGCATTACATAAGGTCCAATGGTCATAAAACGCAAGGCTAACCCTGGTGATTGGCAACACCTGTTATTGGGTAAACACCCGAACGGTGTCGAATTCCCCATGAGAGCCGACTACTCAGTGACTTTAAAGCCTTGAGTCCTTCAGTCCAGCCTATCTTACTACTATTTCATTCAATTATTAGGTATTAAAGGTAGGCGTTACTACTGCAGCTAGAAGGGATTAGACCACACAGCGAGCCATCGAGGTCACTGTGACAGGTGGCTATCTCATTAACTCAGCTCTCATTTAACATAAGAAAAAGAGGATCATGGGGGACCAACAGGCACCGATTTGGGAAGTTTTCTATATAGAGGGAGCAAGTAGCTACAAGTAGGACAGTGTGCCTTTAAATAAAATTTAAAAAAAATAATTTAGAATTAAGACTAGAATTTGAGAATAATTCACGTGAATTAGGGCATATAGTTAGTTTAAAATGGAGGCTATTGAACCATCAGATAAGGCATTTAAGTGGAAGTAATAGTCCATTATTAAGAAGATTTATTATCCTTAGAAAGGAAGAGAGAGGAAAGTGTTAATGACCTTCTTGACATTAATACTCTATTTTTAGGATATGTTTTGGCAAACAGACATCACATGTTTCTTCCCCGGGTTCTTGGCTGATTGTTATCTAGAATGTTGTGAGAAATAGGAGAATAGCAAATCGGTTAATAACAAACATTATCATCAAGACAGAGCACAAGAAACGACCTTTTAATGGGAAGGGTGGCAGGTTTGAAATGGGGGCAGTGTTGATCATGATGGTTTAAGAGAAAGGGGGGGGGGGGTGGGAGACAGAGAGTAAGAAAGTGTAAAAGTGAAGAAAGAGAGAGGAAGAAATAGAGAACGAGTGGGAAATAGTAAGATGAGAATATAATGTATGTATAAATATATTTAGAGAGAGAGGGAGAGAGAGAGAGAGAGAGAGAGAGGTGATGATAACAATGGAGAGCGAGGGGCGGCTATTGTGTAAAAGTTTATTGTTCAGAAATAAAACATGAGATTTTAAAACAACGTGGGGGGGGGGGGGGCGGGAGAGTATTATAGACGAAACAATTTCAGAGTATGATATGTTATTGTATGTAACAGTAAATCCTCTCCTCCATTATCATTTGTAAGATGGACAAAAAGTTACATCTTTGGAGAACCCGGGCATCGATCCCGGTACCTCTCGCATGCTAAGCGAGCGCTCTACCATCTGAGCTAGCTCCCCGCAGCTGGTAGCAAACGTGCTAAAGAGGAGCTCTTCCCAAAGTCTTCCGAGAATGTTGTGAGCAGATGGGCTGGAAAGTTCAAGTCCACCGACCTAGATATTACAATGATGTAGGGGAGTGGAGTGATCATCATTGTTCGCCTTGGTGCCCAATATGACATAACACAGATACAAATACACCCCTTTCTTTACAATTCTCGGGCCGGACTTTGTCGCACGAAAAGTACCCCTTTACCGGACATTTTGGCAACACGCATGCGGTCATTCCGACCCCTGAGTGGGGGGGGGGGGGGGGGGGGGGCGGGGTCTGGGGCACATACCGCCCCACTTTTAAAGTCTCAACTAAAGAAAGAAAACAGAAATAAAGATGGAAAGGAAAAAAGAAAGGGGAAAGCAAACATGAACAATGTTGATAGATAGTCTATGGCCTCATTATCTCGTATTTCACCCACCGAATATTTCCAGGGTTGATCCCCCCCCCCCCCTTCCTCCCCCTCTGCTCATGACGCTTGTGCCCCTTCGATGGTCTGAATAAATCTACGCCACTCTCCCTGGATAACACGTTTTTTTTTTCCATCGCCTTATTTTTAAGCTGTTACTTGTCATATTTAGGAATATGAAGGCATTTGAGGAGCCATGCTTTTCAGGGAACATTTTCTCTCTCACGTTCTTCCAAACTGCATTATAACAATGAAAACGCTCACAAGTTATTAATAATCTCAGTCGTTTTCTTTACTGGTTTCTTCGCTTTCTTGGGGGCTGCTTTGACTTTCTTTGCGGCGGCTGCCTTCTGCAGTTTCTCCTTCTTCGCTGCAGCCTTTTCCTTGGCCTTCTCACGTTGTGCTAGCAGTTTTGTCACCTCTCCCCAGAACTCAACCTTCTCCAGTAAAGCGAGAACGCTCTTGACGAAACTATTCTTGTGTGAAACTATAGGCATTTGGAATAACAAAATTATCAAATTAATATAGTAACACAAATATATTCAGCTATAGAATGGCCGGTTTATCGCTTGAACTAGCAACTAAATAAGAGACACGAAGAGGGATAAATAGATAGAGAGAGAGAGAAAGAGCGAGGGGGAGAGAGAGAGATTTAAAAGACGATTGAAAAAGAAGAAAACATATTCTCAGGCCGAAAGAGAAGGGAGGAAGGGAGAGAGAGAGAGAGAGAGAGAGAGAGAGAGAGAGAGAGAGAGATTTAAAAGACGATTGAAAAAGAAGAAAACATATTCTCAGGCCGAAAGAGAAACTAACAAAGGCAGTTTATCTATCTTGACTGGCATTGTTATATTGTACTCTTGTCCATTGTCAGGTGTGTTATTACGAGTTTAACACGACCTGCATATAGAGGACTGCTTATCCTCATTAGCATACAATGCTAGTCCGGTATTTTTCTCCTACCAACAAGCATATAAAAACTTAAAGGAGCACTTTGGACTTTGACTACAGAGACTGATCAATCTCAGATATTAAATTGCTATGGATTTCATTTTATAACTCCATGTACCGCATGGGATTATTTTAAATTCTCACAGCATTCAGTTGCGAGGGGCGGGGGGTGGGGGCACAAGTCCGAGTATCTGAAATGCAAGATTTAAGTGCATTTTTACATTTGAAAATTCAAGGAAGAAGGCGCAGCCCCTCAGGGACCCCCCCCCCCCAAGGAGCATATTTGTGTGTACCTGAAGTTTACATGCCAATTTGGGTTTTAAATGGAGGGGGCAGTTGTGCCCCACCCCCACTGCAGGTCTTATAAATAAGATTAAAGAAACAACTCCCTGATGGGATCCTATATAGGAGAAATCCTATAAGTGATAGCAATGTATTTCTATAGTTTTTATTTTAGAAGCATAATTATGACCCAAAATAATTGTATAACAACGTATTTTCCTTTAACCGAATATCCATATTCATATTTACGTATTACATTTTTTTGCTTTCGGTGTCTCTTTCTTCAGTCAGCTGACTTCGAGGCTAAAACAGCCGGGAAAAGAAATCGTTGATGAAAATAATTTAGTCTTTGCTTTCCAGAACCATATAGGAATAAACAACATATAATCACGAACTTTGGATTGATTTGATCATAATGGTTGAATAATCCTAATTTCCCTCTTTCATTTCTTTATCTCAAATATCTATAATAATTTTTCTTATGTTTATATTTGTGTTATATGCTTCTTCTTTTTTAAATCTTTTTTGTTTTGTCGTTGTAATCTTTGCTATACATTATGCTATATTTTCTATGGGAACTACGCTTGTACAAGGCATTAGGGCTTTATTTATGTAGTTCCCTATTTAATTTTCTAAATTATGTTTATATGAATTATTTTGTATCTTTTGTATCAATGTGATTTTTAATCGAGAATGAAATAAATGAGAATTGAATTGAATGAATTGAACTTGTGCATTACAATGATAATGAATAATCAAACAAATAGCCATTAGGAAATACAATTACACTTAGAAAGAAGACAGATAGAATACCGTATAAAGACGCGGTCTGAATCTCAAAACTGCGCCTGGATTTGATTCTGTTTCGCTTTGATCGGAATTATGTTTCTTGCTTCCTCTGACGTTATTTTCGAACGTTCATGACAGAATTATGATATTTTTCATCTTTCCTGTTTGTTAAAAAAAAACTGGTTCAAAGTCGACTCGCGTGACAATGGGGCTATTTGTCACTGCTTGTCAAAATGTCTTTATTTCTGGAGCGTATATCCCCTAATGGTGGCCTGATTAGTAAAAGGATTAACCCATAACTGCTTGGGGAGGGGGTGGGGGCACATAGCTTCCAATCGAATATTGGAAAAGAAAAAGATAGGAGAGAAAGGATAGAAAAAGATATGGGCTGGATTCGACGTGCAAATAAGAAAAGGTCATGAGACGTCTCTCACATCCCTCCGATGGGTGCCCCTGCATATACATCTGGTTAGACAGATGCCACCCCTTGTCAGTGCCCAACTCCCCCCCCCCCCTTAACGGCTAGACCCACACTATGCCACTTATACCCCCCAAGGCTTTACTCAATCTCGTGATCAGTATGGATTATGCTTTATACGTGGAAAAAGGGATTGTTTTTTTCACCTCATTTTATCGATCAAACTTGCACAACGAAGGAGACATAAGAGCACAGAAGAAAACCATATCATTGGTAGATGCAGTGCATACAAAAGAATGACATAGTCAAGACAGTAGACAAAAAATAAGTAAATAAAGATCATATTGTTATAGTAAAACAGAAATCACGTGGAAATTATGAAGGAATTTATTTCCTTACCTAAATATAATTGACAACTCATCAGTTGTATTTACCAAAATAATCAAATAAAATCATAGCTTACTCAAAAGTAAAATACAGAATGGAGGCGAAAAAACTGCACATTTGACTTCATTTTGCCACCCCCCCCCAAAAAAAAAAAAAAAAGTTATAATGTTGGAATGCTAATAACTATACTGAGAAGCAGTTGCTACCTACGATGTAAGGGTGCCCTGTAATAAGATAATAACATTTTTTTGAAGTTCGTTGGAGTGGTTGTATACAGCCCTGCTTGACACCAATCAGGTTGGGAGTGGAGGGGGGGGGGGGCAATGCGGGGAGGGGGCCTTGACATATTCTTATATTTTTTTTTCTGTATAATCATTATCCCGAAAAGACATGTGGTCATTCGTAACTTTTAGCCTTTTCTGTTAATTGTATAGTTGTGGTATGTGATTGTGCACTCAGTTATCCGAACTTTTTAACGCTATGCTATTTTTATTTTTTATTCTCCTATGTAAACAAAAAGAGAATGATCTTATTTGTCTTATCTGACACTAATGACTTTTGGCTTGAGCACGATTCCATGGTAGCTCGGCTAAAGCCGGGGCAATGATGATTGCAGGGCCCTCGTTGAGATCAGTATGAATATTGATGAGGCTAGCCTGGCTAAACAAGACATATCATTATTATTGATCTTATCATTAATATAATATATAGATCATAATTGATAAATTGAAATTGAAATTTAACTTAGAATTTCTCGTCTATTCCCCTCTCCCTTCCATTTCTCTGCTTTTCTATTCCCCCTGTCACCATTATAGGTACACCAATTATTGTACTATTTATTTACGTTTTAACATAATATTGAAACACGCCACGAGACCGGTCCAAGAATAACACAATAGGAATAATTAATGAACAATAATTGTTTGATCAGGAGGGTGTGTATCAATTGACTGTGATAGCATTTATCATACTGATGATAAAAGAAAATCAGTGTCTTGACGTTCTCTTTACGTCCATTGTTTTTATTTTGTTTGTTTTTACTTGTCACAAGACCAAAGTAATATTGTGTGATCAGGCCACCGTCATATAAAAAGTTGCGATTGATCCAAATCAATCGCAAGTCCTCCAATCAGCGTGATCAATTTTCATCTCTAGAAGGTGCCTATGACCCCTGTTTTTTAAAAGATATGTTATTGCAGATAATTTTATGAAATGTGGAAAAACACCCCTTTTTGACAAAAATGGCAAGGGTTTAGCCCATAAATTTTGGCCAAAAATTGTAAATTTTAAAAAAGATTATCTGAGCTTACGAATATCTATAACGTTCAAAAATGAAACAACTTTTCAAGGGCGCTGATTTAGGTTAGAGATGGGGGGTAGTGGGGGGGTTGTCACCCCAACTCAATATCGTTTGCGACGGAAATAGGAATGGATATCTGAAATTTGGTGGATTGAAAGAGTCAAATCCTAACACAAATGATTGCCGAAAAAACGTGGCTGCCTATTTCCATAGTTAGAATTTGTCAGGAGGGGCAAATTGTCGCCCCCTCCCCCCTCCTGCCCCTCCTTCAAATATAGGGTAGAGGTGATCAGCTTGGTTAACGTTTGCAGCAGCGGTGTCTCAAAAAGAAAAGAAAGAAGATTATTGGTAATGAAGCTTTCAATTCATGCAATAATCTTTGTGGTAATTTTTTTTTTTTTTTTTTACAGGGCTGCAAGGATTTGTAGATACAGTCAGCGGTATCACAAATATAACAAGGATATCAACATATTACACGGATGTACATGTATCAATGTAATGTAAAGTGAAAACCGAATAAAAAAAACATGTAGAATCTCATAAAATTTCCCATGAGAATCCTGTCGTAACAGCTCTCCGGTCTCTCTCTCTCTCTCTCTCTCTCTCTCTCTCTCTCTCTCTTTCTTTCACCCCTCTCTCTCTCTCTCTCCCTCTTTCTTTCACACCCCTCTCTCTCTCTCTCTCTCTCTCTCTCTCTCTGCCTCATGGAAAGGGGGGGGGATTAAAAAAAAAAAATATTTCGGGATTCCCACCGTCCCTCCCAAAGCAGGGGGGAAACACGAGTTATCTCCCTCATAATTATAACCTTCCCTTTTTCACAAGAAAAGTCCTATCACCCGTTTGCAAAATGATTGCCTGTGTATATATCAAATAATTATCAGACATTCTTGTGGCATTGTTATTGGGGTTATCGTGAAAAAACACACAGAACTTTGGATGGTCAGTTCAGTTACGGACAGAACAATGGTCAAATCTTATCTCGTTTTCATGTGCCCTTTATACTTGGGTATGTCAACTGTCCTCATGCCCTTATCAAAAAATCGACCAGATTAGTACTCTTTCTATTGACATTTGATCCGAGTTTTATTTCTGTACCTTATTTTTAGTAATATGTCAGCTCAGTGCAGAAACCTCAACCGGGTAGGACTAATGATGGTGGAATAAAAAAAAAAGATTTTGAACTATTTCGCGGCCACACCATGACATGAGCATGCTGTTGAATTACTCTCAAATGCAATGCATGCCTGCCATGAGAATATCATTTCATTTCATTTATTTTCATATTTCTCATGTTACATATACATTTCAAAATAAAGTACAAATTGTTTTTTATGTGATAAAACAACAATAAATAATACATAATAAATAACATTAAAATAAGTGGTCAATATAGAGTACTGATTTAACTGAGAGAAATATGATGGGACCTACAGGAAAGCAAGCTTGTAAAGATGTAGGCCCCGGAAATAATTTGTGGACGGATATAGTGACCAATTCAAATAAATCAAAAAATAAAAAGGGAAAAAACAAGAAACATGCGGTGGTGCTGTTTAATATATTGTCCCTCCCTTTCTTACAATGTAGACAAAAGTACAGGTACTTAAATTATTGTATGATGCATTGGTGCTTAGGTGGTAAACGAACATTACATATAACTAGACATATAATACTTGTTTGGAACAAGTATAGGTGGGCTGGTCAACTAACATTTGAGACAAAATAGAGCAAAAATAAGCGACATACTGCTTACAAATTCTTAAAAAACAATATCATGTAGATTCATAACGTGAACTAAATTCACCTTCTATAGGCATAACACGCAAATTATGTAGTTTTTGACATGAGGCCTTTAATCAAAATTTTCACTATGATGACGTCATCAAAATGAAAAATGGTTATTATTGCGCTTGTAGAGAATTGTCTTAGCTACAACATATCGAAATTTTGAAGAAAATTGATCAATATTTACAGAGATACAATCAATTTTACATAAATATGCTGACGTCATAATATGCAAATTCGTATTTTGAGTTCCAAGGCCATTGTGATGATGTCACGATACACTTAATGGCCAAATGAGACATGGAATCATATTTCCGACTCATACTCTATCTTAATATGAAAAAAAATTGAGGATCCCGGTGCATTCCAAAGAGCTATAACGGATTTTGTATAGGCATGTTTTTGCCCATATATGCTATGTATTAAAAGACCTCGCGCGCACTGACATTTATCTTGAATTTACGCTCATCTTGTTAATAATGGTCATAAAGAGATAAACATGGAATCAAATTCCTTGAAAAAATATGAGAAATATCATGAAAGAAAAAAAAATGGCGATTCTATGTTTTTTAATGGTGTTACGCGCGAAAACGCGCGCGCATGCTCGTACGCGCGATTTTTTATAAAATGCTTACAATGACCTGAAACGTATGCAAAATAAATTTGAGACGATTTTGAGCATTTAAATTTTTTGCGCGCGCACTGACGCGCGGACGTACGCGCACGCGCGAATTTTTTGACCTGAATTTAACCGGACTGATATTGACCTTGATCATGATAAATATGAATGAGAAATACCTTTTGGTTATGAAGATATGATCATAATATGATTTTCAGAAAATTTCACAAAATGGCGCCTAGATGACGTCATCAGTCAAGGTCAAGGTTGAAAACCTCACCGTGTCTTGTCCATATGCCTATACATATGTGTGCCAAATTTCAAGTTATTTGATTGAGACAATTTCAAGTTATCTTGCTAACAAAAAAGTGGGTGGAAATAAGAAAAATAAACTAGACATATAATACTTGTTTGGAACAAGTATAGGTGGGCTGGTCAATTAAAATTTGAGACAAAATAGAGGAAAATAAGCGACATACTGCTTACAAATTCTTAAAAAACAATATCATGTAGATTCATGACGTGAACGTAATTCACCTTCTATAGGGATCAGGCAAATTATGAAGGCCTTTTGACATGAGGCCTTTAATCGAGATTTTCACTATGATGACGTCATCAAAATGAAAAATAGTTATTACTGCGCTTGTAGAGAATTGTCTTAGCTACAACATATCGAAATTTTGAAGAAAATTGATTAATATTTACAGAGATACAATAAATTTTCCATAAATATGCTGACGTCATAATATGCAAATTCGTATTTTGAGTTCCAAGGCAATTGGACTCATATTTTCGACTCATACTCTATCTAAATATGAAAAAAAATTGAGGATCCCGGTGCATTCCAAAGAGCTATATCGGATTTTGTATAGGCATGTTTTTGCCCATATATGCTATGTATTAAAAGAGCTCGCGCGCACTGACATTTATCTTGAATTTACGCTTATCTTGTTAATAATGGTCATAAAGAGATAAACATGGTATCAAATTCCTTGAAAAAATATGAGAAATATCATGAAAGAAAAAAAAATGGCGATTCTATGTTTTGTAATGGTGTTACGCGCGAAAACGCGCGCGCATGCTCTTACGCGCGATTTTTTATAAAATGCTTAAAATGACCTGAAACGTATGCAAAATAAATTTGAGACGATTTTGAGCATTTAAAAATTTTGCGCGCGCACTGACGCGCGGACGTACGCGTACGCGCGCGTTTTTTGACCTGAAATTGACTGGACTGATATTGACCTTGATCATAATAAATATGAATGAGAAATACATTTTGGTTATGAAGATATGATCAAGAGTTTATTTTCAGAAAATTTCACAAAATGGCGCCTAGATGACGTCATCAGTGAAGGTCAAGGTTGAAAACATTACTGTGTTTTGTCCATATGCCTATACATATGTGTGCCAAATTTCAAAGCATTTGATTGAATAATTTCAAAGTTATCTTGCTAACAAAAAGTGGGTCGAAATAAGAAAAATAAACTAGATTTGTAATACTTGTTTGGAACAAGTATAGGTGGGCTGGTCGAACTAAAATTTGAGACAAAATAAAGGGTACATTTGAGATAGCTTATTGTCTCAGCTACAACATACTTGAAATTCAGCGTAAACGAAGCTAAACGACAGAGATATTGCTCGCGAAAGAATCCAGTTTTGAGAAAAACTCATGTCCCATAGAGAATACACGCAAAATGTGAAAAATTTACATGCCTTTTTTAATCGCGAAAATACGCCCTGATGCCTTTGTCAAAATGAAAATTTGGGCGAACTTTATTTGTAGAGAATTGTCTCAGCTAAAACATATCAAAATTTTGAAGACAATCGATTAATATTTACAGAGAAACAATCAATTTTCCGTAAATATGCTGACGTCATAATATGCAAATTGAAATTTTGAGTTTGGAGGCCAGTATGATGACGTCATGAATTAATTGAGGGTCAAATGAGACATGAAATCATATCTCCAATTCATACCGTATCAAAATATGACCCAAAAATTGGGGTCACCTTGCATCCTAAAGGGCTACAATGGATCTTGTATAGGCATGTTTTTGCCCATATATGCTATGTATTACAAGAGCTCGCGCGCACGGAAATTTATGTTAAACGGTCGATCATTCCATTATTAATAGTCATAAAGAGACAAGCATGGTATCAATTTGTTTGTAAAAATATGTGGAATATTATGAAAGAAAAAAATGGCGATTCTATGTGGTGTAATAGTTTGACGCGCGAAAACGCGCGCGCCGCGCGCATGCGCGTGTGTGTGGGCGATTTTTTATAAAATGCTTAGAATGGCCTAAAACGTATGTAAAATGATTTTGAGATGATTTTGAGCATTCAAAAATTTTGCGCGCGCATTAACGCGCGGACGTACGCGCACGCGCGCTTTATTTTACCTGAAATTGACCGGACGGATATCGACCTTGATCATGATAAATATGAATGAGAAATAGCTTTTGGTTATGAAGATATGATCATGAGTTGATTTTTACAAAATGGCGCCTAGATGACGTCATCAGTGAAGGTCAATGTTGAAAACGTTTTTGTGCTTTGTACATATGCATATACATATGTGTGCCAAATTTCAAGGCATTTGATTGAGCCATTTTTAAGTTATCTTGCTAACAAAAAAGTGGTTAGAAATAAGAAAAATATTTAATAATAATAATAAATAAATAAATAATAAAGGCAATTCTAACGAAATTATAAGGTGGTCTGTACGATATACAGCCCACCTGATAATAAATAAATAATAAAGGCGATTTTAACAAAAATATAAGGTGGTCTGTATTAGATACAGCCCACCTGATAAATAAATAATAATAACTAGACATATAATACTTGTTTGGAACAAGTATAGGTGGGCTGGTCAACTAACATTTGAGACAAAATAGAGCAAAAATAAGCGACATACTGCTTACAAATTCTTAAAAGACAATATCATGTAGATTCATAACGTGAACTAAATTCACCTTCTATAGGCATAACACGCAAATTATGAAGTTTTTGACATGAGGCCTTTAACCAAAATTTTCACTATGATGACGTCATCAAAATGAAAAATGATTAATACCTCGCTTGTAGATAATTGTCTTAGCTACAACATATCGAAATTTTGAAGAAAATTGATCAATATTTACAGAGATACAATCAATTTTACATAAATATGCTGACGTCATAATATGCAAATTCGTATTTTGAGTTCCAAGGCCATTGTGATGATGTCACGATACACTTAATGGCCAAATGAGACATGGAATCATATTTCCGACTCATACTCTATCTAAATATGAAAAAAAAATTGAGGATTCCGGTGCATTCCAAAGAGCTATAACGGATTTTGTATAGGCATGTTTTTGCCCATATATGCTATGTATTAAAAGAGCTCGCGCGCACTGACATTCATCTTGAATTTACGCTCATCTTTTTAATAATGGTCATAAAGAGATAAAAATGGTATCAAATTCCTTGAAAAAATATGAGAAATATCATGAAAGAAAAAAAAATGGCGATTCTATGTTTGTTAATGGTGTTACGCGCAAAAACGCGCGCGCATGCTCGTACGCGCGGATTTTTATAAAATGCTTAAAATGACCTGGAACGTATGCAAAATAAATTTGAGACGATTTTGAGCATTTAAAAATTTTGCGCGCGCACTGACGCGCGGACGTACGCGCACGCGCGCGTTTTCTGACCTGATATTGACCGGACTGATATTGACCTTAATCATGATAAATATGATTGAAAAATCACTTTTGGTTATGAAGATATGATCAAGAGTTTATTTTCAGAAAATTTTACAAAATGGCGCCTACATGACGTCATCAGTCAAGGTCAAGGTTGAACACCTTACTGCGTTATGTCCATATGCCTATACATATGTGTGCTAAATTTAAAAGCATTTGATTGAACCATTACAAAGTTATCATGCTAACAAAAAAGTGGGTCAAAATAAGAAAAATAAACTAGACATGTAATACTTGTTTGGAACAAGTATAGGTGGGCTGTTCCAACTAAAATTTGAGACAAAATAGAACAAAAATAAGCGAGATATTGCTAAAAAAAAATGTCATGTAGATTCATGATGTGAACGAAATTGATCTTCCATAGGCATAACACTCAAATTAAGAAATTTCTGATATGTGCCCTTTAATCAAAATTTTCACTATGATGACGTCTTCAAAATGAAAAATGATTATGACTGAGCTTGTAGAGAATTTTCTTAGCAAACACATATCGAAATTTGGAAGACAATCGATCAATATTTACAGAGATACAATCAATTTTCCATAAATTATCTTAAACGGACGCTCATTCCGTTATGAAATATCATGAAAGAAAAAAATAGCGTTTTTATCTTGTGTAATGGCGTTACACGCAAAAACACGCGTGCATAATTTTCGAAATGCTTTAAATGGCCTAGGACATTCTCTGTTTTGATTAAAAATTGATTTTGAGCATTTTAAAATTCAGACGCGCGCGGATTTTTATGAGATGTTATTTCGAAACTTGATCTGAAGTTCATGTGTTTTAAATATGGTTCAGTTTTGATGACTCGTTATGAAGATATGATTAAAAGTTGATTTTCACAAAATAGCGCCTGGATGACGTCACGATGATCTTGAGTTACTGAAAAGTAACACAATTCTAAGTTATACTAATATCAATCATCTTTGCAAGTTCCATGATAATGGCTTTATTCATTATTGAGATATTCTGCGAAAAAATTAATGGCAGAATAATAAATGGGAATAATAATAACTTGAAAATGTCACTTTGACGATTTAGGTGATACGTATGCTATTGCTAATGTTTTAAATAATGAAGAATGTATTTTCACGATTTTATATTATCTTCTAAAATGCTCTTTCTATTAAGTTCTATCTATATGAAAAGTTTCAACTGTGTAGTATATTGACCATTATGGATCTATAGAAGATAGATCGAGAAAATATATGACCATTGACCTCATACACTAAGCAGATACACCTTCGACCCTAATTGACATAACGAAGAATGCATTTTCACAATTTCATCTTCTTCCATGAAATGCTCTACCCGTCATGTTTTACCTATATTGTGCTGCGCATAGATTCAATCAGTTTATTTTGGGCCATTACAAGAAGTGGGTTATTGATGTGGACAAATGCTCATGTACCCTTTAAGCTCATTTTATGTATTTTATTACCAGAGGAAAAAAAGTCGGTCAGTCACTCAATAGTGTCTGACAGTAAAGTCTAGAAAGTAAAGGGGTTTCCTTGTTTAATTTGAATACTTGGAAACTGCTAACGTTTAATTTTCACAAAAAGGACATACGTGACATATGCATAATTCTGTTTTACAGAATTTTGCGAATTTAACATTCAATTAAAAATTTCAACAAGATCCCACCATCTGATCAAAAATCTAAAAAGCACAATTTTTATAGCCCATAGTCTCAGCTATAACATACCAAAATTTGGGAGAACATGGAGCACAAATGAGCTAGATAGGGCTCAAAGGTTAATGTCATGTAGATCCATGATTTGAACGAAATTGGCACCTCCCATAGGCTTAACACGCAAATTAAGAAAATCTGTCTAGTTAGCTTTAATCGCAATTTTCACTATGATGACGTCATCAAAATGAAAAATAATGTGCAATGATCTTGTAGACAATCTCCTCAACTACAAGATATCAACATTAGGAAGAGATTCAATTGATATTTACAGAGATACAATCAATTTTTTCATAAATATGCTGACGTCATAATATGCAAATTCGTATTTTGAGTTCCAAGGTCAATATGATGGTGACACGATATATTTAATGGCCAAATGAGACATGAAATCACATCTCCCACTCATACTCTATCCGAATATGAACAAACATTGAGGGTTCCCGTGCATTCCAAAGAGCCATAAGGGTTTTATATAGGCATGTTGTTGCCCATATATGCTATGTATTACAAGAGTTCGCGCACACGGACATTTATCTTGAACGGACGCTCATTCCCTTAATAATGGTCGTAAGGAGATAAACATGGTATCAAATTGTTCGGAAAAATATGAGGAATACTGTGTCAAAAAATACCCGGGAGGAATTATTTTGCGTTCGGCCGTGACAAACGAAAACGTGCGCGCATGCGCGTGCGCGCGACTCTTTATAAAATGCCATTGCTAATAATGGCGTACGCGCGCGTTTTTGGACCTGAAATTGACCGGACTGATATTGACCTTGATCATGATAAATATGAATGAGAAAACACTTTCCGTTATGAAGATATGATCATATGTTGATTTTCACAAAATGGCGCCTAGATAGCGTTATCAGTCAAGGTCAAGGTTGAAAACCTTACTGTGCTCTTTCCTCATGCCAATAAATATGTGTGCCAAATTTCAAGGCAATTGATTGAGCCATTTTCAAGTTATCCTGCTAACAAAAAAGTGGGTCAAAATAAGAAAAATTTTCTAACGAAAACATAAGGTGTTCTGTATTATATACAGCCCACCTGATAAAGAGAAACCGTGACGTCATCCACGTATTACTAACTACGCAAAGTTCTACAGAAATTTGCAATTTCAACTTTCAATTGAAAATTTTGACATGATCCCACCATCTGAGTAAAAAACAAAAGGCACAACTTTTATAGCCCATAGTCTCAGCTATAACATACCAAAATTTGGGAGAACATGGAGCACAAATGAGCTAGATAGGGCTCAAAGGTTAATGTCATGTAGATCCATGATTTGAACGAAATTGGCACCTCCCATAGGCTTAACACGCAAATTAAGAAAATCTGTCTAGTTAGCTTTAATCGCAATTTTCACTATGATGACGTCATCAAAATGAAAAATAATGTGCAATGATCTTGTAGACAATCTCCTCAACTACAAGATATCAACATTAGGAAGAGATTCAATTGATATTTACAGAGATACAATCAATTTTTTCATAAATATGCTGACGTCATAATATGCAAATTCGTATTTTGAGTTCCAAGGTCAATATGATGGTGACACGATATATTTAATGGCCAAATGAGACATGAAATCACATCTCCCACTCATACTCTATCCGAATATGAACAAACATTGAGGGTTCCCGTGCATTCCAAAGAGCCATAAGGGTTTTATATAGGCATGTTGTTGCCCATATATGCTATGTATTACAAGAGTTCGCGCACACGGACATTTATCTTGAACGGACGCTCATTCCCTTAATAATGGTCGTAAGGAGATAAACATGGTATCAAATTGTTCGGAAAAATATGAGGAATACTGTGTCAAAAAATACCCGGGAGGAATTATTTTGCGTTCGGCCGTGACAAACGAAAACGTGCGCGCATGCGCGTGCGCGCGACTCTTTATAAAATGCCATTGCTAATAATGGCGTACGCGCGCGTTTTTGGACCTGAAATTGACCGGACTGATATTGACCTTGATCATGATAAATATGAATGAGAAAACACTTTCCGTTATGAAGATATGATCATATGTTGATTTTCACAAAATGGCGCCTAGATAGCGTTATCAGTCAAGGTCAAGGTTGAAAACCTTACTGTGCTCTTTCCTCATGCCAATAAATATGTGTGCCAAATTTCAAGGCAATTGATTGAGCCATTTTCAAGTTATCCTGCTAACAAAAAAGTGGGTCAAAATAAGAAAAATTTTCTAACGAAAACATAAGGTGTTCTGTATTATATACAGCCCACCTGATAAAGAGAAACCGTGACGTCATCCACGTATTACTAACTACGCAAAGTTCTACAGAAATTTGCAATTTCAACTTTCAATTGAAAATTTTGACATGATCCCACCATCTGAGTAAAAAACAAAAGGCACAACTTTTATAGCCCATAGTCTCAGCTATAACATACCAAAATTTGGGAGAACATGGAGCACAAATGAGCTAGATAGGGCTCAAAGGTTAATGTCATGTAGATCCATGATTTGAACGAAATTGGCACCTCCCATAGGCTTAACACGCAAATTAAGAAAATCTGTCTAGTTAGCTTTAATCGCAATTTTCACTATGATGACGTCATCAAAATGAAAAATAATGTGCAATGATCTTGTAGACAATCTCCTCAACTACAAGATATCAACATTAGGAAGAGATTCAATTGATATTTACAGAGATACAATCAATTTTTTCATAAATATGCTGACGTCATAATATGCAAATTCGTATTTTGAGTTCCAAGGTCAATATGATGGTGACACGATATATTTAATGGCCAAATGAGACATGAAATCACATCTCCCACTCATACTCTATCCGAATATGAACAAACATTGAGGGTTCCCGTGCATTCCAAAGAGCCATAAGGGTTTTATATAGGCATGTTGTTGCCCATATATGCTATGTATTACAAGAGTTCGCGCACACGGACATTTATCTTGAACGGACGCTCATTCCCTTAATAATGGTCGTAAGGAGATAAACATGGTATCAAATTGTTCGGAAAAATATGAGGAATACTGTGTCAAAAAATACCCGGGAGGAATTATTTTGCGTTCGGCCGTGACAAACGAAAACGTGCGCGCATGCGCGTGCGCGCGACTCTTTATAAAATGCCATTGCTAATAATGGCGTACGCGCGCGTTTTTGGACCTGAAATTGACCGGACTGATATTGACCTTGATCATGATAAATATGAATGAGAAAACACTTTCCGTTATGAAGATATGATCATATGTTGATTTTCACAAAATGGCGCCTAGATAGCGTTATCAGTCAAGGTCAAGGTTGAAAACCTTACTGTGCTCTTTCCTCATGCCAATAAATATGTGTGCCAAATTTCAAGGCAATTGATTGAGCCATTTTCAAGTTATCCTGCTAACAAAAAAGTGGGTCAAAATAAGAAAAATTTTCTAACGAAAACATAAGGTGTTCTGTATTATATACAGCCCACCTGATAAAGAGAAACCGTGACGTCATCCACGTATTACTAACTACGCAAAGTTCTACAGAAATTTGCAATTTCAACTTTCAATTGAAAATTGTGACATGATCCCACCATCTGATTAAAAAACAAAAGGCACAACTTTTATAGCCCATAGTCTCAGCTATAACATACCAAAATTTGGGAGAACATGGAGCACAAATGAGCTAGATAGGGCTCAAAGGTTAATGTCATGTAGATCCATGATTTGAACGAAATTGGCACCTCCCATAGGCTTAACACGCAAATTAAGAAAATCTGTCTAGTTAGCTTTAATCGCAATTTTCACTATGATGACGTCATCAAAATGAAAAATAATGTGCAATGATCTTGTAGACAATCTCCTCAACTACAAGATATCAACATTAGGAAGAGATTCAATTGATATTTACAGAGATACAATCAATTTTTTCATAAATATGCTGACGTCATAATATGCAAATTCGTATTTTGAGTTCCAAGGTCAATATGATGGTGACACGATATATTTAATGGCCAAATGAGACATGAAATCACATCTCCCACTCATACTCTATCCGAATATGAACAAACATTGAGGGTTCCCGTGCATTCCAAAGAGCCATAAGGGTTTTATATAGGCATGTTGTTGCCCATATATGCTATGTATTACAAGAGTTCGCGCACACGGACATTTATCTTGAACGGACGCTCATTCCCTTAATAATGGTCGTAAGGAGATAAACATGGTATCAAATTGTTCGGAAAAATATGAGGAATACTGTGTCAAAAAATACCCGTGAGGAATTATTTTGCGTTCGGCCGTGACAAACGAAAACGTGCGCGCATGCGCGTGCGCGCGACTCTTTATAAAATGCCATTGCTAATAATGGCGTACGCGCGCGTTTTTGGACCTGAAATTGACCGGACTGATATTGACCTTGATCATGATAAATATGAATGAGAAAACACTTTCCGTTATGAAGATATGATCATATGTTGATTTTCACAAAATGGCGCCTAGATAGCGTTATCAGTCAAGGTCAAGGTTGAAAACCTTACTGTGCTCTTTCCTCATGCCAATAAATATGTGTGCCAAATTTCAAGGCAATTGATTGAGCCATTTTCAAGTTATCCTGCTAACAAAAAAGTGGGTCAAAATAAGAAAAATTTTCTAACGAAAACATAAGGTGTTCTGTATTATATACAGCCCACCTGATAAAGAGAAACCGTGACGTCATCCACGTATTACTAACTACGCAAAGTTCTACAGAAATTTGCAATTTCAACTTTCAATTGAAAATTTTGACATGATCCCACCATCTGATTAAAAAACAAAAGGCACAACTTTTATAGCCCATAGTCTCAGCTATAACATACCAAAATTTGGGAGAACATGGAGCACAAATGAGCTAGATAGGGCTCAAAGGTTAATGTCATGTAGATCCATGATTTGAACGAAATTGGCACCTCCCATAGGCTTAACACGCAAATTAAGAAAATCTGTCTAGTTAGCTTTAATCGCAATTTTCACTATGATGACGTCATCAAAATGAAAAATAATGTGCAATGATCTTGTAGACAATCTCCTCAACTACAAGATATCAACATTAGGAAGAGATTCAATTGATATTTACAGAGATACAATCAATTTTTTCATAAATATGCTGACGTCATAATATGCAAATTCGTATTTTGAGTTCCAAGGTCAATATGATGGTGACACGATATATTTAATGGCCAAATGAGACATGAAATCACATCTCCCACTCATACTCTATCCGAATATGAACAAACATTGAGGGTTCCCGTGCATTCCAAAGAGCCATAAGGGTTTTATATAGGCATGTTGTTGCCCATATATGCTATGTATTACAAGAGTTCGCGCACACGGACATTTATCTTGAACGGACGCTCATTCCCTTAATAATGGTCGTAAGGAGATAAACATGGTATCAAATTGTTCGGAAAAATATGAGGAATACTGTGTCAAAAAATACCCGTGAGGAATTATTTTGCGTTCGGCCGTGACAAACGAAAACGTGCGCGCATGCGCGTGCGCGCGACTCTTTATAAAATGCCATTGCTAATAATGGCGTACGCGCGCGTTTTTGGACCTGAAATTGACCGGACTGATATTGACCTTGATCATGATAAATATGAATGAGAAAACACTTTCCGTTATGAAGATATGATCATATGTTGATTTTCACAAAATGGCGCCTAGATAGCGTTATCAGTCAAGGTCAAGGTTGAAAACCTTACTGTGCTCTTTCCTCATGCCAATAAATATGTGTGCCAAATTTCAAGGCAATTGATTGAGCCATTTTCAAGTTATCCTGCTAACAAAAAAGTGGGTCAAAATAAGAAAAATTTTCTAACGAAAACATAAGGTGTTCTGTATTATATACAGCCCACCTGATAATAAACTAGACATAATACTTGTTTGGAACAAGTATAGGTGGGCTGGTCAACTCAAATTTGAGACAAAATAGAGCAAAAATAAGCGAGATACTGCTAAAAAACAATGTCATTGATGTAATGATGTAAACGAAATTCACCTTCCACAGACATAACACGCAACTTCAGAAATTTCTGATATGTGCCCTTTAATCGAAATTTTTACTCTGATGACGTCATCAAAATGAAAAATTATTATTATAGAACTTGTAGAGAATTATCTTAGCTACAACATATCGAAATTTTGAAGAGAATCGATCAATATATACAGAGATACAATCAATTTTACATAAATATGCTGACTTCATAATATGCAAATTCGTATTTTGAGTTCCAAGGCCATTATGATGATGTCACGATACACTTAATGGCCAAATGAGACATGGAATCATATTTCCGACTCATACTCTATTTAAAAATGAAAAAACATTGAAGGTCACGGTTCATTCCAAAGAGCTATAATGGATTTTGTATAGGCATGTTTTTGCCCATATATGCTATGTATTAAAAGAGCTCGCGTGCATTGACATTTATCTTGAATTTACGCTCATCTTGTTAATAATGGTCATAAAGAGATAAACATGGTATCAAATTCCTTGAAAAAATATGAGAAATATCATGAAAGAAAAAAAAATGGCGATTCTATGTTTTGTAATGTTGTTACGCACGAAAACGCGCGCGCATGCTCGTACGCGCGATTTTTTATAAAATGCTTGAAATGACCTGAAACGTATGCAAAAAAAATTTGAGACGATTTTGAGCATTTTTAATTTTTGCGCGCGCACTGACGCGCGGACGTACGCGCACGCGCGCGCTTTTTGACATGAAATTGACCGGACTGATATTGACCTTGATCATGATAAATATGAATGAGAAATAACTTACCGTTATGAAAATATGATCATGAGTAAATTTTCAGAACATTTCACAAAATGGCGCCCAGATGACGTCATCAGTCAAGGTCAAGGTTTAAAACCTTACCGTGTTTTCTCCATATGCCTATACATATGTGTGCCAAATTTCAAGTTATTTGATTTAGCCATTTTCAAGTTATTTTGCTAACAAAAAGTGGGTCGAAATAAGAAAAATAAATAATAAACTAGACATATAATACTTGTTTGGAACAAGTATAGGTGGGCTGGTCAACTAACATTTGAGACAAAATAGAGCAAAAATAAGCGACATACTGCTTACAAATTCTTAAAAGACAATATCATGTAGGTTCATAACGTGAACTAAATTCACCTTCTATAGGCATAACACGCAAATTATGAAGTTTTTGACATGAGGCCTTTAATCAAAATTTTCACTATGATGACGTCATCAAAATGAAAAATGATTATTACTGCGCTTGTAGAAAATTGTCTTAGCTACAACATATCGAAATTTTAAAGAAAATTGATCAATATTTACAGAGATACAATCAATTTTACATAAATATGCTGACGTCATAATATGCAAATTCGTATTTTGAGTTCCAAGGCCATTGTGATGATGTCACGATACACTTAATGGCCAAATGAGACATGGAATCATATTTCCGACTCATACTCTATCTTAATATGAAAAAAAATTGAGGATCCCGGTGCATTCCAAAGAGCTATAACGGATTTTGTATAGGCATGTTTTTGCCCATATATGCTATGTATTAAAAGACCTCGCGCGCACTGACATTTATCTTGAATTTACGCTCATCTTGTTAATAATGGTCATAAAGAGATAAACATGGAATCAAATTCCTTGGAAAAATATGAGAAATATCATGAAAGAAAAAAAAATGGCGATTCTATGTTTTTTAATGGTGTTACGCGCGAAAACGCGCGCGCATGCTCGTACGCGCGATTTTTTATAAAATGCTTAAAATGACCTGAAACGTATGCAAAATAAATTTGAGACGATTTTGAGCATTTAAAAATTTTGCGCGCGCACTGACGCGCGGACGAACGCGCACGCGCGCGTTTTTTGACCTGAAATTGACTGGACTGATATTGACCTTGATCATGAAAAATATGAATGAGAAATACCTTTTGGTTATGAAGATATGATCATGAGTTTATTTTCAGAAAATTTCACAAAATGGCGCCTAGATGACGTCATCAGTCAAGGTCAAGGTTGAAAACCTTACTGTGTTTTGTCCATATGCCTATACATATGTGTGCCAAATATCAAAGCATTTGATTGAACCATTTCAAAGTTATTTTGCTAACAAAAAAGTGGGTCGAAATAAGAAAAATAAACTAGACATATAATACTTGTTTGGAACAAGTATAGGTGGGCTGGTCAACTAAAATTTGAGACAAAATAGAGCAAAAATAAGCGACATACTGCTTACAAATTCTTAAAAGACAATATCATGTAGATTCATAACGTGAACTAAATTCACCTTCTATAGGCATAACACGCAAATTATGAAGTTTTTGACATGAGGCCTTTAATCAAAATTTTCACTATGATGACGTCATCAAAATGAAAAATGGTTATTTTAAAGCTTGTAGAAAATTGTCTTAGCTACAACATATCGAAATTTTGAAGAAAATTGATCAATATTTACAGAGATACAATCAATTTTACATAAATATGCTGACGTCATAATATGCAAATTCGTATTTTGAGTTCCAAGGCCATTGTGATGATGTCACGATACACTTAATGGCCTAATGAGACATGGAATCATATTTCCGATTCATACTCTATCTTAATATGAAAAAAATTTGAGGATCCCGGTGTATTCCAAAGAGCTATAACGGATTTTGTATAGGCATGTTTTTGCCCATATATGCTATGTATTAAAAGACCTCGTGCGCACTGACATTTATCTTGAATTGACGCTCATCTTGTTAATAATGGTCATAAAGAGATAAACATGGAATCAAATTCCTTGAAAACAAAAGAGAAATATCATGAAAGAAAAGAAAATGGCGATTCTATGTTGTGTAATGGTGTAACGCGCGAAAACGCGCGCGCATGCTCGTACGCGCGATTTTTTATAAAATGCTTAAAATGACCTGAAACGTATGCAAAATAAATTTGAGACGATTTTGAGCATTTAATTTTTTTGCGCGCGCACTGACGCGCGGACGTACGCGCGCGCGCGCGTTATTTGACCTGCAATTGACCGGACTGATATTGACCTTGATCATGATAAATATGAATGAGAAATAACTTTTGGTTATGAAGATATGATCATGAGTTGATTTTCAGAAAAATTCACAAAATGGCGCCTAGATGACGTCATCAGTCAAGGTCAAGATTGAAAATCTTACCTTGTTTTGTCCATATGTCTATACATATGTGTGCCAAATTTCAAGATATTTGATTGAACCATTTCAAAGTTATATTGTTAACAAAAAAGTGGTTCAAAATAAGAAAAATAAATAATAAAGAATAATAATAAATAAAGGCAATTTTAACAAAAATATAAGGTGGTCTGTATTAGATACAGCCCACCTGATAATAAAGAATAAATAATAAAGGCGATTTTAACAAAAATATAAGGTGGTCTGTATTAGATACAGCCCACCTGATAAATAAATAATAAATAATAAAGGCGATTTTAACAAAAATATAAGGTGGTCTGTATTAGATACAGCCCACCTGATAATAACTAGACATATAATACTTGTTTGGAACAAGTATAGGTGGGCTGGTCAACTAACATTTGAGACAAAATAGAGCAAAAATAAGCGACATACTGCTTACAAATTCTTAAAAGACAATATCATGTAGATTCATAACGTGAACTAAATTCACCTTCTATAGGCATAACACGCAAATTATGAAGTTGTTGACATGAGGCCTTTAATCAAAATTTTCACTATGATGACGTCATCAAAATGAAAAATGGTTATTACTGCGCTTGTAGAGAATTGTCTTAGCTACAACATATCGAAATTTTGAAGAAAATTGATCAATATTTACAGAGATACAATCAATTTTACATAAATATGCTGACGTCATAATATGCAAATTCGTATTTTGAGTTCCAAGGCCATTGTGATGATGTCACGATACACTTAATGGCTAAATGAGACATGAAATCATATCTCCAACTCATACTCTATCTAAATATGAACAAAAATTGAAGGTCACGGTTCATTCCAAAGAGCTATAACGGATTTTGTATAGGCATGTTTTTGCCCATATATGCTATGTATTAAAAGACCTCGCGCACACTGACATTTATCTTGAATTTACGCTCATCTTGTTAATAATAGTCATAAAGAGATAAACATGGAATCAAATTCCTTGAAAAAATATGAGAAATATCATGAAAGAAAAAAAAATGGCGATTCTATGTTTTTTAATGGTGTTACGCGCGAAAACGCGCGCGCATGCTCGTACGCGCGATTTTTTATAAAATGCTTAAAATGACCTGAAACGTATGCAAAATAAATTTGAGACGATTTTGAGCATTTAATTCTTTTGTGCGCGCACTGACGCGCGGACGTACGCGCACGCGCGCGTTTTTTGACCTGAAATTGACCGGACGGATATTGACCTTGATCATGATAAATATGAATGAGAAATTACTTTGGGTTATGAAGATATGAACAAGATTTGATTTTCAGAAAATTTCACAAAATGGCGCCTAGATGACGTCATCAATCAAGGTCAAGGTTGAAAACCTTACTGTGTTTTGTCCATATGCCTATACATATGTGTGCCAAATTTCAAGTGATTTGAGTTAGACAATTTCAAGTTATCTTGCTAACAAAAAAGTGGCGAGAATTAAGAAAAATAAATAAATAACTAGACATATAATACTTGTTTGGAACAAGTATAGGTGGGCTGGTCAACTAACATTTGAGACAAAATAGAGCAAAAATAAGCGACATACTGCTTACAAATTCTTAAAAGACAATATCATGTAGATTCATAACGTGAACTAAATTCACCTTCTATAGGCATAACACGCAAATTATGAAGTTTTTGACATGAGGCCTGTAATCAAAATTTTCACTATGATGACGTCATCAAAATGAAAAATGGTTATTACTGCGCTTGTAGAGAATTGTCTTAGCTACAACATATCGACATTTTGAAGAAAATTGATCAATATTTACAGAGATAAAATCAATTTTACATAAATATGCTGACGTCATAATATGCAAATTCGTATTTTGAGTTCCAAGGCCATTGTGATGATGTCACGATACACTTAATGGCCAAATGAGACATGGAATCATATTTCCGACTCATACTCTATCTTAATATGAAAAAAAATTGAGGATCCCGGTGCATTCCAAAGAGCTATAACGGATTTTGTATAGGCATGTTTTTGCCCATATATGCTATGTATTAAAAGACCTCGCGCGCACTGACATTTATTTTGAATTTACGCTCATCTTGTTAATAATGGTCATAAAGAGATAAACATGGAATCAAATTCCTTGAAAAAATATGAGAAATATCATGAAAGAAAAAAAAATGGCGATTCTATGTTTTTTAATGGTGTTACGCGCGAAAACGCGCGCGCATGCTCGTACGCGCGATTTTTTATAAAATGCTTAAAATGACCTAAAACGTATGCAAAAAAAATTTGAGACGATTTTGAGCATTATAAAATTTTGTGCGCGCACTGACGCGCGGACGTACGCGCACGCGCGGGTTTTTGACCGAAAATAGACCGGACGGACATTGACCTTGATCATGATAAATATGAATGAGAAATGAATTTTGGTTATGAAGATATGATCATGAGTTATTTTTCACAAAATGGCGCCTAGATGACGTCATCAGTCAAGGTCAAGGTTGAAAACCTTATTTTGATTTTTCTATATGCCTATACATATGTATGCCAAATTTCAAAGCATTTGATTGAACCATTTCAAAGTTATCGTGCTAACAAAAAAGTGGGTCGAAATAAGAAAAATAAACTAGACATATAATACTTGTTTGGAACAAGTATAGGTGGGCTGGTCAACTAACATTTGAGACAAAATAGAGCAAAAATAAGCGACATACTGCTTACAAATTCTTAAAAAACAATATCATGTAGATTCATAACGTGAACTAAATTCACCTTCTATAGGCATAACACGCAAATTATGAAGTTTTTGGCATGAGGCCTTTAATCAAAATTTTCACTATGATGACGTCATCAAAATGAAAAATGGTTATTACTGCGCTTGTAGAGAATTGTCTTAGCTATAACATATCGAAATTTTGAAGAAAATTGATCAATATTTACAGAGATACAATCAATTTTACATAAATATGCTGACGTCATAATATGCAAATTCGTATTTTGAGTTCCAAGGCCATTGTGATGATGTCACGATACACTTAATGGCCAAATGAGACATGGAATCATATTTCCAACTCATACTCTATCTTAATATGAAAAAAAATTGAGGATCCCGGTGCATTCCAAAGTGCTATAACGGATTTTGTATAGGCATGTTTTTGCCCATATATGCTATGTATTAAAAGACCTCGCGCGCACTGACATTTATCTTGAATTTACGCTCATCTTGTTAATAATGGTCATAAAGAGATAAACATGGAATCAAATTCCTTGAAAAAATATGAGAAATATCATGAAAGAAAAAAAAATGGCGATTCTATGTTTTTTAATGGTGTTACGCGCGAAAACGCGCGCGCATGCTCGTACGCGCGATTTTTTATAAAATGCTTAAAATGACCTGAAACGTATGCAAAATAAATTTGAGACGATTTTGAGCATTTAAAAATTTTGCGCGCGCATTGACGCGCGGACGTACGCGCACGCGCGCGTTTCTTGACCTGAAATTGACCGGGCTAATATTGACCTTGATCTTGCAAAATATGAATAAGAAATTACTTTCCATTATGAAGATATGATCATTAGTTAAAATTCACAAAATGGCGCCTAGATGACGTAATCAGTCAAGGTCAAGGTTGAAAACGTTATTTTGATATCTATATATGACTACACATATTTGTGCCAAATTTCAAGTTATTTGATTGAACCATTTCAAAGTTATCTTGCTAACAAAAAAGTGGGTCGAAATAAGAAAAATAAATAAATAATAATAAATAAATAATAATAAAGGCAATTTTAACAAAATTATAAGGTGGTCTGTATTAAATACAGCCCACCTGATAAATAACTAGACATGTAATACTTGTTTGGAACAAGTATAAGTGGGCTGTTCCAACTAAAATTTGAGACAAAATAGAACAAAAATAGGCGAGATACTGCTAAAAAAAAATGTCATGTAGATTCATGATGTGAACGAAATTGATCTTCCATAGGCATAACACTCAAATTAAGAAATTTCTGATATGTGCCCTTTAATCAAAATTTTCACTATGATGACGTCTTCAAAATGAAAAATGGTTATGACTGAGCTTGTAGAGAATTTTCTTAGCAAACACATATCGAAATTTGGAAGACAATCGATCAATATTTACAGAGATACAATCAATTTTCCACAAATTATCTTAAACGGACGCTCATTCCGTTATGAAATATCATGAAAGAACACAAATAGCGTTTCTATGTTGTGTAATGGCGTTACACGCAAAAACGCGCGTGCATAATTTTCGAAATGCTTTAAATGGCCTAGGACATATACTCTGTTTTGATTAAAAATAGATTTTGAGCATTTTAAAATTCAGATGCGCGCGGATTTTGATGAGATGTTTTTTCGAAACTTGATCTGAAGTTCATGTGTTTTAAATATGGTTCAGTTTTGATGACTCGTTATAAAGATATGATTAAAAGTTGATTTCCACAAAATAGCGCCTGGATGACGTCACGATGATCTTGAGTTACTGAAAAGTAACACAATTCTAAGTTATACTAATATCAATCATCATTGCAAGTTCCATGATAATGGCTTTATTCATTCTTGAGATATCCTGGGAAAAAATTAATGGCAGAATAATAAATGGGAATAATAATAACTTGAAAGTGTCACTTTGACCAGGGAGGTGAAAGAAAAGGAGGCGAAAGTCTTGTAATTTATTCAAACACATTCGTGAGTTCTATAGCGTAATAATGGGATGTGTAACATTCCACTTGGCTTTGAAGTTCCATGCTCCGAGCCGCGCTTCCACTGCGGGGACATTCGGAAGCCAGGCACCAGTTTTACATTTATTACAAAATATTAAATTACCGGCAAAATGTCAGTGTAAATCAAAAACTTTATATGGGGACTGTATTGGGAATAGTGCATCAAACACATTTTCAAATTTAGAAATCCGTCCTTCCTATAATTTGTGTGCCAGAGTTGGTAAAAGAAAAATTACATCCTGACAAAAACTCAATAGTTTAGGGTAATGCGCTAATTTGTGCATGTTTTAATGTCCCGTTATTTGATCCATGATTTACAATCTTCAATAACATTAAGCTTGCTAATGTGTGTTTTTGCGTGTTTTTTTGTATTTTTGAAGTAAAAAAAAAAGGATGAAATTACACAAGTTTGTGTTCGCTTGTTCGACTCTTTACACATTCAACAATGGATGAGAAATCATTGAAAGGGACAGCGAACAGTTGCTGTGATACCATTTTCTGATGTAGGAATTCTAAATCCTGAAATTCATGCGCTCTTTTATCTCACCACCTGGTCAACAGTTGCAGATTAGCGCATAACTTTTCGGCGGCTTGGAGCATTGGGTCAAAGGAGAGCGACTTGATTCCAGTCCTTCTCTATCACGTCCCTGCTTTGACGATTTAGGTCATACGTATGCTATTGTTTTGAATAATGAAGAATGTATTTTCACGATTTTATATTATCTTCTAAAATGCTCTTTCTATTAAGTTCTATCCTTATGAAAAGTTTCAACTGTGTAGTATATTGACCATTATGGATCTATAGAAGATAGATCGAGACAAGATATGACCATTGACCTCATACACTAGGCAGATACACCTTCGACCCTAATTGACATAACGAAGAATGCATTTTCACAATTTCATCTTCTTCCATGAAATGCTCTACCCGTCATGTTTTAACCATATTGTGCTGCGCATAGATTTAATCAGTTTATTTGGGGCCATTACAAGAAGTGGGTTATTGATGTGGACAAATGCTCATGTACCCTTTAAGCTCATTTTATGTATTTTATTACCAGAGGAAAAAAAGTCGGTCAGTCACTCAATAGTGTCTGACAGTAAAGTCTAGAAAGTAAAGGGGTTTCCTTGTTTAATTTGAATACTAGGAAGCTGCTAACGTTTAATTTTCACAAAAAGGACATACGTGACATATGCATAATTCTGTTTTACAGAATTTTGCGAATTTAACATTCAATTAAAAATTTCAACAAGATCCCACCATCTGATCAAAAATCTAAAAGCACAACTTTTATAGCCCATAGTCTCAGCTATAACATCCAAAAATTTAGGAGAACATAGAGCACAAATGAGCTAGATAGGGCTCAAAGATTAATGTCATGTAGATCCATGATTTGAACGAAATTGGCACCTCCCATAGGCTTAACACGCAAATTAAGAAAATCTGTCCAGTTAGCTCTAATCGCAATTTTTACTATGATGACGTCATCAAAATGAAAAATAATGTGCAGTGATCTTGTAGACAATCGCCTCAACTACAAGATATCAACATTAGGAAGAGATTCAATTGAAATTTACAGAGATACAATCAATTTTTCCATAAATATGCTGACGTCATAATATGCAAATTCGTATTTTGAGTTCCAAGGTCAATATGATGGTGACACGATATATTTAATGGCCAAATGAGACATGAAATCACATCTCCCACTCATACTCTATCCGAATATGAACAAACATTGAGGGTTCCCGTGCATTCCAAAGAGCCATAAGGGTTTTATATAGGCATGTTGTTGCCCATAATATATGCTATGTATTACAAGAGTTCGCGCACACGGACATTTATCTTGAACGGACGCTCATTCCCTTAATAATGGTCGTAAGGAGATAAACATGGTATCAAATTGTTCGGAAAAATATGAGGAATACTGTGTCAAAAAATACCCGGGAGGAATTATTTTGCGTTCGGCCGTGACAAACGAAAACGCGCGCGCATGCGCGTGCGCGCGACTCTTTATAAAATGCCATTGCTAATAATGGCGTACGCGCGCGTTTTTGGACCTGAAATTGACCGGACTGATATTGACCTTGATCATGATAAATATGAATGAGAAAAAACTTTCCGTTATGAAGATATGATCATATGTTGATTTTCACAAAATGGCGCCTAGATAGCGTTATCAGTCAAGGTCAAGGTTGAAAACCTTACTGTGCTCTTTCCTCATGCCAATAAATATGTGTGCCAAATTTCAAGGCAATTGATTGAGCCATTTTCAAGTTATCCTGCTAACAAAAAAGTGGCGAGAATTAAGAAAATTTTTCTAACGAAAACATAAGGGCCCGAATTCACAAAGCAAGGTTTGAGCTCAGACCAAGGTTTGAGGTCAAACCTCCTTTTGTTTCCCCAAACCTCCTTTTGTTATTTACAAACCTGGTTTGTAAATAACAAAAGGAGGTTTGGCGAAACAAAAGGAGGTTTGAGCTCAAACCCGGTCTGAGCTCAAACCTTGCTTTGTGAATTCGGGCCAACATAAGGTGTTCTGTATTATATACAGCCCACCTGATAAAGAGAAACCGTGACGTCATCCACGTATTACTAACTACGCAAAGTTCTACAGAAATTTGCAATTTCAACTTTCAATTGAAAATTTTGACATGATCCCACCATCTGATTAAAAAACAAAAGGCACAACTTTTATAGCCCATAGTCTCAGCTATAACATCCAAAAATTTAGGAGAACATAGAGCACAAATGAGCTAGATAGGGCTCAAAGATTAATGTCATGTAGATCCATGATTTGAACGAAATTGGCACCTCCCATAGGCTTAACACGCAAATTAAGAAAATCTGTCCAGTTAGCTCTAATCGCAATTTTTACTATGATGACGTCATCAAAATGAAAAATAATGTGCAGTGATCTTGTAGACAATCGCCTCAACTACAAGATATCAACATTAGGAAGAGATTCAATTGAAATTTACAGAGATACAATCAATTTTTCCATAAATATGCTGACGTCATAATATGCAAATTCGTATTTTGAGTTCCAAGGTCAATATGATGGTGACACGATATATTTAATGGCCAAATGAGACATGAAATCACATCTCCCACTCATACTCTATCCGAATATGAACAAACATTGAGGGTTCCCGTGCATTCCAAAGAGCCATAAGGGTTTTATATAGGCATGTTGTTGCCCATAATATATGCTATGTATTACAAGAGTTCGCGCACACGGACATTTATCTTGAACGGACGCTCATTCCCTTAATAATGGTCGTAAGGAGATAAACATGGTATCAAATTGTTCGGAAAAATATGAGGAATACTGTGTCAAAAAATACCCGGGAGGAATTATTTTGCGTTCGGCCGTGACAAACGAAAACGCGCGCGCATGCGCGTGCGCGCGACTCTTTATAAAATGCCATTGCTAATAATGGCGTACGCGCGCGTTTTTGGACCTGAAATTGACCGGACTGATATTGACCTTGATCATGATAAATATGAATGAGAAAAAACTTTCCGTTATGAAGATATGATCATATGTTGATTTTCACAAAATGGCGCCTAGATAGCGTTATCAGTCAAGGTCAAGGTTGAAAACCTTACTGTGCTCTTTCCTCATGCCAATAAATATGTGTGCCAAATTTCAAGGCAATTGATTGAGCCATTTTCAAGTTATCCTGCTAACAAAAAAGTGGCGAGAATTAAGAAAATTTTTCTAACGAAAACATAAGGTGTTCTGTATTATATACAGCCCACCTGATAAAGAGAAACCGTGACGTCATCCACGTATTACTAACTACGCAAAGTTCTACAGAAATTTGCAATTTCAACTTTCAATTGAAAATTTTGACATGATCCCACCATCTGATTAAAAAACAAAAGGCACAACTTTTATAGCCCATAGTCTCAGCTATAACATCCAAAAATTTAGGAGAACATAGAGCACAAATGAGCTAGATAGGGCTCAAAGATTAATGTCATGTAGATCCATGATTTGAACGAAATTGGCACCTCCCATAGGCTTAACACGCAAATTAAGAAAATCTGTCCAGTTAGCTCTAATCGCAATTTTTACTATGATGACGTCATCAAAATGAAAAATAATGTGCAGTGATCTTGTAGACAATCGCCTCAACTACAAGATATCAACATTAGGAAGAGATTCAATTGAAATTTACAGAGATACAATCAATTTTTCCATAAATATGCTGACGTCATAATATGCAAATTCGTATTTTGAGTTCCAAGGTCAATATAATGGTGACACGATATATTTAATGGCCAAATGAGACATGAAATCACATCTCCCACTCATACTCTATCCGAATATGAACAAACATTGAGGGTTCCCGTGCATTCCAAAGAGCCATAAGGGTTTTATATAGGCATGTTGTTGCCCATAATATATGCTATGTATTACAAGAGTTCGCGCACACGGACATTTATCTTGAACGGACGCTCATTCCCTTAATAATGGTCGTAAGGAGATAAACATGGTATCAAATTGTTCGGAAAAATATGAGGAATACTGTGTCAAAAAATACCCGGGAGGAATTATTTTGCGTTCGGCCGTGACAAACGAAAACGCGCGCGCATGCGCGTGCGCGCGACTCTTTATAAAATGCCATTGCTAATAATGGCGTACGCGCGCGTTTTTGGACCTGAAATTGACCGGACTGATATTGACCTTGATCATGATAAATATGAATGAGAAAAAACTTTCCGTTATGAAGATATGATCATATGTTGATTTTCACAAAATGGCGCCTAGATAGCGTTATCAGTCAAGGTCAAGGTTGAAAACCTTACTGTGCTCTTTCCTCATGCCAATAAATATGTGTGCCAAATTTCAAGGCAATTGATTGAGCCATTTTCAAGTTATCCTGCTAACAAAAAAGTGGCGAGAATTAAGAAAATTTTTCTAACGAAAACATAAGGGCCCGAATTCACAAAGCAAGGTTTGAGCTCAGACCAAGGTTTGAGGTCAAACCTCCTTTTGTTTCCCCAAACCTCCTTTTGTTATTTACAAACCTGGTTTGTAAATAACAAAAGGAGGTTTGGCGAAACAAAAGGAGGTTTGAGCTCAAACCCGGTCTGAGCTCAAACCTTGCTTTGTGAATTCGGGCCAACATAAGGTGTTCTGTATTATATACAGCCCACCTGATAAAGAGAAACCGTGACGTCATCCACGTATTACTAACTACGCAAAGTTCTACAGAAATTTGCAATTTCAACTTTCAATTGAAAATTTTGACATGATCCCACCATCTGATTAAAAAACAAAAGGCACAACTTTTATAGCCCATAGTCTCAGCTATAACATCCAAAAATTTAGGAGAACATAGAGCACAAATGAGCTAGATAGGGCTCAAAGATTAATGTCATGTAGATCCATGATTTGAACGAAATTGGCACCTCCCATAGGCTTAACACGCAAATTAAGAAAATCTGTCCAGTTAGCTCTAATCGCAATTTTTACTATGATGACGTCATCAAAATGAAAAATAATGTGCAGTGATCTTGTAGACAATCGCCTCAACTACAAGATATCAACATTAGGAAGAGATTCAATTGAAATTTACAGAGATACAATCAATTTTTCCATAAATATGCTGACGTCATAATATGCAAATTCGTATTTTGAGTTCCAAGGTCAATATGATGGTGACACGATATATTTAATGGCCAAATGAGACATGAAATCACATCTCCCACTCATACTCTATCCGAATATGAACAAACATTGAGGGTTCCCGTGCATTCCAAAGAGCCATAAGGGTTTTATATAGGCATGTTGTTGCCCATAATATATGCTATGTATTACAAGAGTTCGCGCACACGGACATTTATCTTGAACGGACGCTCATTCCCTTAATAATGGTCGTAAGGAGATAAACATGGTATCAAATTGTTCGGAAAAATATGAGGAATACTGTGTCAAAAAATACCCGGGAGGAATTATTTTGCGTTCGGCCGTGACAAACGAAAACGCGCGCGCATGCGCGTGCGCGCGACTCTTTATAAAATGCCATTGCTAATAATGGCGTACGCGCGCGTTTTTGGACCTGAAATTGACCGGACTGATATTGACCTTGATCATGATAAATATGAATGAGAAAAAACTTTCCGTTATGAAGATATGATCATATGTTGATTTTCACAAAATGGCGCCTAGATAGCGTTATCAGTCAAGGTCAAGGTTGAAAACCTTACTGTGCTCTTTCCTCATGCCAATAAATATGTGTGCCAAATTTCAAGGCAATTGATTGAGCCATTTTCAAGTTATCCTGCTAACAAAAAAGTGGCGAGAATTAAGAAAATTTTTCTAACGAAAACATAAGGTGTTCTGTATTATATACAGCCCACCTGATAAAGAGAAACCGTGACGTCATCCACGTATTACTAACTACGCAAAGTTCTACAGAAATTTGCAATTTCAACTTTCAATTGAAAATTTTGACATGATCCCACCATCTGATTAAAAAACAAAAGGCACAACTTTTATAGCCCATAGTCTCAGCTATAACATCCAAAAATTTAGGAGAACATAGAGCACAAATGAGCTAGATAGGGCTCAAAGATTAATGTCATGTAGATCCATGATTTGAACGAAATTGGCACCTCCCATAGGCTTAACACGCAAATTAAGAAAATCTGTCCAGTTAGCTCTAATCGCAATTTTTACTATGATGACGTCATCAAAATGAAAAATAATGTGCAGTGATCTTGTAGACAATCGCCTCAACTACAAGATATCAACATTAGGAAGAGATTCAATTGAAATTTACAGAGATACAATCAATTTTTCCATAAATATGCTGACGTCATAATATGCAAATTCGTATTTTGAGTTCCAAGGTCAATATAATGGTGACACGATATATTTAATGGCCAAATGAGACATGAAATCACATCTCCCACTCATACTCTATCCGAATATGAACAAACATTGAGGGTTCCCGTGCATTCCAAAGAGCCATAAGGGTTTTATATAGGCATGTTGTTGCCCATAATATATGCTATGTATTACAAGAGTTCGCGCACACGGACATTTATCTTGAACGGACGCTCATTCCCTTAATAATGGTCGTAAGGAGATAAACATGGTATCAAATTGTTCGGAAAAATATGAGGAATACTGTGTCAAAAAATACCCGGGAGGAATTATTTTGCGTTCGGCCGTGACAAACGAAAACGCGCGCGCATGCGCGTGCGCGCGACTCTTTATAAAATGCCATTGCTAATAATGGCGTACGCGCGCGTTTTTGGACCTGAAATTGACCGGACTGATATTGACCTTGATCATGATAAATATGAATGAGAAAAAACTTTCCGTTATGAAGATATGATCATATGTTGATTTTCACAAAATGGCGCCTAGATAGCGTTATCAGTCAAGGTCAAGGTTGAAAACCTTACTGTGCTCTTTCCTCATGCCAATAAATATGTGTGCCAAATTTCAAGGCAATTGATTGAGCCATTTTCAAGTTATCCTGCTAACAAAAAAGTGGCGAGAATTAAGAAAATTTTTCTAACGAAAACATAAGGGCCCGAATTCACAAAGCAAGGTTTGAGCTCAGACCAAGGTTTGAGGTCAAACCTCCTTTTGTTTCCCCAAACCTCCTTTTGTTATTTACAAACCTGGTTTGTAAATAACAAAAGGAGGTTTGGCGAAACAAAAGGAGGTTTGAGCTCAAACCCGGTCTGAGCTCAAACCTTGCTTTGTGAATTCGGGCCAACATAAGGTGTTCTGTATTATATACAGCCCACCTGATAAAGAGAAACCGTGACGTCATCCACGTATTACTAACTACGCAAAGTTCTACAGAAATTTGCAATTTCAACTTTCAATTGAAAATTTTGACATGATCCCACCATCTGATTAAAAAACAAAAGGCACAACTTTTATAGCCCATAGTCTCAGCTATAACATCCAAAAATTTAGGAGAACATAGAGCACAAATGAGCTAGATAGGGCTCAAAGATTAATGTCATGTAGATCCATGATTTGAACGAAATTGGCACCTCCCATAGGCTTAACACGCAAATTAAGAAAATCTGTCCAGTTAGCTCTAATCGCAATTTTTACTATGATGACGTCATCAAAATGAAAAATAATGTGCAGTGATCTTGTAGACAATCGCCTCAACTACAAGATATCAACATTAGGAAGAGATTCAATTGAAATTTACAGAGATACAATCAATTTTTCCATAAATATGCTGACGTCATAATATGCAAATTCGTATTTTGAGTTCCAAGGTCAATATGATGGTGACACGATATATTTAATGGCCAAATGAGACATGAAATCACATCTCCCACTCATACTCTATCCGAATATGAACAAACATTGAGGGTTCCCGTGCATTCCAAAGAGCCATAAGGGTTTTATATAGGCATGTTGTTGCCCATAATATATGCTATGTATTACAAGAGTTCGCGCACACGGACATTTATCTTGAACGGACGCTCATTCCCTTAATAATGGTCGTAAGGAGATAAACATGGTATCAAATTGTTCGGAAAAATATGAGGAATACTGTGTCAAAAAATACCCGGGAGGAATTATTTTGCGTTCGGCCGTGACAAACGAAAACGCGCGCGCATGCGCGTGCGCGCGACTCTTTATAAAATGCCATTGCTAATAATGGCGTACGCGCGCGTTTTTGGACCTGAAATTGACCGGACTGATATTGACCTTGATCATGATAAATATGAATGAGAAAAAACTTTCCGTTATGAAGATATGATCATATGTTGATTTTCACAAAATGGCGCCTAGATAGCGTTATCAGTCAAGGTCAAGGTTGAAAACCTTACTGTGCTCTTTCCTCATGCCAATAAATATGTGTGCCAAATTTCAAGGCAATTGATTGAGCCATTTTCAAGTTATCCTGCTAACAAAAAAGTGGCGAGAATTAAGAAAATTTTTCTAACGAAAACATAAGGTGTTCTGTATTATATACAGCCCACCTGATAAATAAAGGCAATTTTAACAAAAATATAAGGTGGTCTGTATTAGATACAGCCCACCTGATAAATAATAAAGGCAATTTTAACAAAAATATAAGGTGGTCTGTATTAGATACAGCCCACCTGATAAAGGCAATTTTAACAAAAATATAAGGTGGTCTGTATTAGATACAGCCCACCTGATAATTAAATGATTACATACACATACATAAATATACACGTGTATATGCAGTAAGAAAGTAACCTCCAGACATGTTCATAAAAGTGTTCCCTGTGTTACATCAATTTTTTGTCTAGAAAATTAGAGCAACAAAATTATTAGCTATTTGTATATCATTCACATGCAGGTGCTCGAATTTCCAGCAAAAGTTTCTGCAGTCATGCGTTTAAATGCTTATGACGTTGAACGTCGATGTTCAAGAATTCGCACAATTTTACATTCTTTCTCAGATTGGCACAAACTTAATTTGATGAAGAGTTTTAGAATCATGAGAAAAGTCCATCTGAAGTACTAGTTTATCAATTTTCAGGATTTGGTTTCAAGTCTAATTTCTTAGACATCCCATCGAAACGTGTGTTAACGAATTAACACGCGTTTCTATGGGATGTCAACGAAGACTTGTAACGGTTTCGAGAAACTGGCCCCAAATGATTACCCTGTTATCCCAAGGTTCTGTCCTCCATACGGCTATCTATTGCAAACTTATCAAGAATTGAAGAAACGAAAAACAAAAACACCTGGCAACATCTTTAACAAAACAAAAAAGGAATAACAAATACTAAGAAAAACAAACAGCACAGAATGACAGAGGTTATGTGATTATTATGTATTGGTTTTCGTGGTTATCATTATTGGCGTCGCTATTATGCTGTAGTGGTAGTGATAACGATTGTCCCTGACGAGCTGTATTTGAACATTATTTTGTTTGAGAGGGGAGGGGGACCCATTCATCCTAAAACCTATCCTAAGCGCTTTTCTGGTCCAACAGGCTTGGCATCCTGACGCTTACCCCGTCCCTTGCACACTCAGCGTCATTTCAACTGCGTCATTACCCTGCGTCAATGCCTGCGTCAATCAAGCCTTTGAAGATAATGGACCCATACACTAGTATTTGTAATACTGTTCAATGTAATGCTTGTACCGATTAATTTGCGTTCATATGCTGTCCTGATTTCATTATCACGTGACGCAACAAAGAGCGCGCGCCAGTCGCCGACGCAGTCATGCGTCAGAAGAATAGCGCATCATGTACAATGATTTTAAAATTGAAAACTAAAAGAGAAGAATCTGTTGAGTTACAGTCAAACCCAGTAGCAGTGGGCCAACTCTGTATAAAGACCACCTGACTATAGTGGCCATGTACTTTGTCTCCCTCGAGAAAGAAACGTGCGTTGTAGAACCGGTCTAGAGCGGCCACCTGTCTACAGCCACATTCTCTGTTCCCTTGGGCAGGCGCGGATCCAGGATTTCTTAGGGGGGGGGGGGGGGCCCAACTTTATTTTTTTTTTGCTCCCGAAAATTTGAAAATCGCGCCGGCCGAAAAGTCGCTCAGTGGGGGGGGGGGGGGGGGGGGGGGGGGGGGGGTGGTAAGCGGTCACTTTTTTTTTTTTTTTGAAGTCCCAAAAAAAATCGCAACGACTCAGCCAGCCGAAAAGTCGCTCAGTGGGGGGGGGGGGGGGGGGGGGGGTAGTGAGCACATTTTTTTTTTTTTGGGGTCCTCTAAAATTTTTAATTTGCACCCCCCCCCCCCCCTTGAGCGCCAGGGGGGGGGGGGGCCCAACCCCCCAAAAAGGTAAAAATCGCGTGATTTTACATGATTTTTTTCTCAAGGGGGGGGGGCCCGGGCCCCCCGGGCCCCCCCCCCCCCCTGGATCCGCCACTGCCCTTGGGTGGCCTCAATAGACAAGTTTCATTTCTTCTTTTTTTGTTCATTTCGTTTATTTCCATTTCCAACAAAATAAAAAAAAAGGACATGGAGTTGCATTGTACATTGTGAAACAATCAAATTTAACAATAATTATGGTTGTAATTGTACACTGCAAATTCGTTGCGAAACGTTGTCTGCAACAACTTTAAAAGGGGTTGTGTTAAGATGTGTACACAAACATTACACAACAAATTCCTGCACATTCGTTGTGTCAAATTGTGTAATTTTTTTTTTACGCAAATTAACACAATCTCTTTGTAAGGAGTGAACTACCCAATGTTATGTAAAGTCGTTACACAACGAACTTGCAGTGAAATTGGATTACAGTGTACAACAGGCATATAAAACATGTTGGTCGTGGAGGGACTGCTGAAAAGCTGGGCTTGTATATTGCAGCCCCCTTTGATTGTATCTTCATAGCGGATTTCTTCCCTTCATGAGTTCGAAGTGGGCATTGGTACTTATTCTCGCTTTGACAGCAGGTGAAAAACAAACATTAAGTTGGACTTTGATCTGCTGACCCAAATCTAACACCATTGTCCAGTCGAATGGTCAAGCTCAGTCAATATTTAATCATTATACATTATAAAACGGACTATGTAAACTTGAACTAGGAGATGACGTACCGGTTGTATAAGTATTGAGTCCATTCAGAAAAAAAACAGAAAATAGAATGAACGAATGTTAATTATTTTACACTTTTTCGGAGGTCAAGTTGCCTTTCAGTTAGGAGATGACGTACCGGTTGTACAAGAATTGAGTCCATTCAGAAAAAAAACAGAAATTTAGAATGAACGAACAAAGGTTAATTATTTTACCCTTTTTCGGAGGTCAAGTTCTCTTTTGAACGAGTTTCGAGTCCATTCAGGAATGAGGATGCCATAAAAGAACATAAGTTTTATTATTTTAGACTTTGTGAGAGGTCAAGTTTTCCTATGTACAAATACTTAGTCCATTCAGGAAAATGAAAATGACAAAAGAGGAACAAAGGTCAATTATGACAGATTATTAAGGGGTCAATGTTTCTCATGTACAAATACTAAATCCATTCAGAAAGAAAAGACTGATGAGAAAACAGTACAAACTATGTTAATTAATCCAGATTGTTTAAGAGGCCAAGTTCTCTTTTGTTCAATTAACGTTGAAGAGGGGTCAGTGATACGTAATTGACTTATCTGATGTTCAAAATACAATACCCTATGACACTAAGCGTCCTTGACAATCAATTATGACGATGAATACGTAACAGGGGTTTAGGGCTCTACGACATATCCTCACAGACCTCAGCGAAAACTGTCTGGCTGTCAATCTGTTACACAGGCGCGGATCCAGGGGGGGGGCCGAGCGGGCCTTGGCCCCCCCCCGCAAAAAAAAAAAAAAAAAAAAAAGAGAGAAGAAAGGAAAAGAAGGGAAAGGGAAAGAGGAGAGAAGGGAAAGAAAGAAGAGGAAGAAAAAAATAAAAGGGGAAAAGGCCCGAGGTGGGGCGGGGATTGGGAGCCTCGAGCTCCCTCCCCCCCCCCACTTTTTTGAAAAAGTATATTAAAGAGAAATAAAATAGAATGAGAGCAAGAAAGAAAGAATAGTTAACTGACAGTGTTAAAAATTAATGAGGCATGTAAATATGCTCATCTGACCGTGATTAAATGCCTAAAACCCCTAAGCTCCCGGGGGCTCTGCCCCTGTATTCCACCTAGGACCCTACGGCGGGCCTTAGATGCTCATCTGACGGTAATTTAATGCCTAAAACCCCTGATTTTTTGGGCTCCGCCCCTGGATCCGACGCCAAATAGTGACCTGCCAGTGTCATAAAATAATAAGGTACACCAAAAAATGCTCATCTGACCTTAATTAAACGCCTAAAACCCCTGAGCTTCCGGGGCCGGCTCGGTCGCCTCGACCCCCAGGGGCCCTAAGGCGGGCCCCTGAATGCTTATCTGACCCGCAATTTATTGCCTTAAACCCTGAGCTTGCGGGGTCGGACAAGGTATCAAAATGTGTTTATCTGACCGCAGGCGCGTAGCCAGGGGGGGGGGGGGCGGTCCCCCCAAATCGGAAGAGGACGTAGGAAGAAAAAAGGAGCAGACCAAAGAACACCTTTGAAAAAAGATTAAGAGTATAGAGAACGGTACAACGCATCGTCTTTTTTCTCTAATAATTTAATGAAACGTCAAAGCTTCGCTCAGGAGGGGAGGGGGGGGGGGAACTGAATTCAGACAAGGATTAAGAATCGAGAACGGTACAGCGAATCGTCTTCTTTCTCTCATAATCTTGTGAAACGTCAAAGCTTCCGCGCGAAGCGCGGGAGTGGGGAACCTGAATTCAGACGAGGATTCAGAGGCGAGAATGGTAATACGAATCTTTAATGATTTAATGAAACGTAAAAGCTTCCGCGCTTTGCGCGGGATGGAGGGGAAACTAAATTCCGACGAGGATTATTTCGAGAACGGTACAACAAATCGTCTTCTTTCTCTAATGATTTAATGAAAATTAAAAAACTTCCGCGCTTCGCGCGGCAGGGGGGAACCTGAATTCAGACGAGGATTAAGAGTCGAGAACTGTACAGCCAATCGTCTTCTTCTCTCATAACATTATGAAACTTAAAGCTCCCGCGCTTCGCGCGGGAAGGGGGGGGGGGACCTGAATTCGGACGAGGATTAAGAGTCGAGAACTGTACAACGAATCGTCTTCTTTCGAATGATTTATTGAAACGTAAAAGCTTCCGCGCTTAGCGCGGGAGGGGGGGAAACTGAATTCAGACGAGGATTAAGAGTCGAGAACTGTACAGCCAATCGTCTTCTTTCTCTCATAACATTATGAAACTTAAAAGCTCCGCGCTTCGCGCGGGAAGGGGGGGGGGACCTGAATTCGGACGAGGATTAAGAGTCGAGAACTGTACAACGAATCGTCTTCTTTCGAATGATTTATTGAAACGTAAAAGCTTCCGCGCTTAGCGCGGGAGGGGGGGGGGAAACTGAATTCAGACGAGGATTAAGAGTCGAGAACTGTACAGCCAATCGTCTTCTTTCTCTCATAATCTTATGAAACTTAAAAGCTTCCGCGCTTCGCGCGGGAAGGGGGGGGGGGGGACCTGAATTCGGACGAGGATTAAGAGTCGAGAACTGTACAACGAATCGTCTTCTTTCGAATGATTTAATGAAACGTAAAAGCTTCCGCGCTTAGCGCGGGAGGGGGGGGGGAAACTGAATTCAGACGAGGATTAAGAGTCGAGAACTGTACAGCCAATCGTCTTCTTTCTCTCATAATCTTATGAAACTTAAAAGCTTCCGCGCTTCGCGCGGGAAGGGGGGGGGGGGGACCTGAATTCGGACGAGGATTAAGAGTCGAGAACTGTACAACGAATCGTCTTCTTTCGAATGATTTAATGAAACGTAAAAGCTTCCGCGCTTTGCGCGGGAGGGGGGGGGGGACTGAATTCAGACGAGGATTAAGATTCGAGAACGGTACAACAAATCGCGTTATTTCTCTAATGATTTAATGAAACGTAAAAGCTTCCGCGCTTCGCGCGAGAGGGGGGGGGGGGACCTGAATTCAGACGAGGATTCAGAGGCGAGAACGGTAATACGAATATTTAATGATTTAATGTTACCTTCCGCGCTTCGCGCGGGATGTAGGGGGAACTAAATTCCGACGAGGATTATTTTTGAGAACGGTATAACGAATCGTCTTCTTTCGAATGATTTATTGAAACGTAAAAGCTTCCGCGCTTAGCGCGGGAGGGGGGGGGGAAACTGAATTCAGACGAGGATTAAGAGTCGAGAACTGTACAGCCAATCGTCTTCTTTCTCTCATAATCTTATGAAACTTAAAAGCTTCCGCGCTTCGCGCGGGAAGGGGGGGGGGGACCTGAATTCGGACGAGGATTAAGAGTCGAGAACTGTACAACGAATCGTCTTCTTTCGAATGATTTAATGAAACGTAAAAGCTTCCGCGCTTAGCGCGGGAGGGGGGGGGGGAAACTGAATTCAGACGAGGATTAAGAGTCGAGAACTGTACAGCCAATCGTCTTCTTTCTCTCATAATCTTATGAAACTTAAAAGCTTCCGCGCTTCGCGCGGGAAGGGGGGGGGGGGACTGAATTCGGACGAGGATTAAGAGTCGAGAACTGTACAACGAATCGTCTTCTTTCGAATGATTTAATGAAACGTAAAAGCTTCCGCGCTTAGCGCGGGAGGGGGGGGGGGGAAACTGAATTCAGACGAGGATTAAGAGTCGAGAACTGTACAGCCAATCGTCTCTTTCTCTCATAATCTTATGAAACTTAAAAGCTTCCGCGCTTCGCGCGGGAAGGGGGGGGGGGGGACCTGAATTCGGACGAGGATTAAGAGTCGAGAACTGTACAACGAATCGTCTTCTTTCGAATGATTTAATGAAACGTAAAAGCTTCCGCGCTTTGCGCGGGAGGGGGGGGGGGACTGAATTCAGACGAGGATTAAGATTCGAGAACGGTACAACAAATCGCGTTATTTCTCTAATGATTTAATGAAACGTAAAAGCTTCCGCGCTTCGCGCGAGAGGGGGGGGGGGGACCTGAATTCAGACGAGGATTCAGAGGCGAGAACGGTATAACGAATCGTCTTCTTTCTCTAATGATTTAATGAAACGTAAAAGCTTCCACGCTTCGCGCGGAAGGGGGAAAACTGATTTCAGACGAGGATTAGTGTCGAAAACGGTACAACGAATCGTCCTTCTTTCTCTAATGATTAAAGGAAACTTAAAAGCTTCTGCGCGAAGCGCGGGAGGGGGGAACCTGAATTCAGACGAGGATTAAGAGCCGAGAACTCTCCATAAAATCATAAAAATTTCCGCGCTTCGCGCGGGAGGGGAAAAACTAAATTCAGACGAGAATTATTTTTGAGAAGGGTACAACGAATCGTCTTCTTTCTCTCATAATTTAATGAAACGTCAAAACTTCCCGCCGTCCCTCCCTGCACCGACCCCCCCCCCGCATTACTTCACTGTTGGTCACCATTACGTACCAATATTTGGCTCGCATAATTTCAAATTTGGGCCCCCCCCCCCTAAGAAATCCTGATCCGCGCCTGCTGTTACAATTATAACCGAATTCCGAACTTTGACCTGGACGAACTATAGCACCTAACTTTAACCCTAAACCTAAACCTAACCTAATCATAACAATCTTCAGTTTTCAGTTTCAGATTCAGCTTATTGTTTCATATTTCACATTTTTTCACATTTAATATTATTTTCACAAATAAATGATACCAATTTCATTTTGTTATTCTATCGTAAAGACTAGACAGAACGTGAGTACCACTGGTTCAAATGTCCAGCCACCGATTTGTAACCTTGAATCATTCTAAAATCTATTTTTTCGATTATTTGGATATATATTACCACTCTGTCATACGAAATAATCATTTCATTACGTAACAGTGAAATAGCATTCATTGGTTTAACTGATTACGACCCGGTTTTGCGGTCAGGTGTACCGTCTCAGTCGGGTGAAATGAAGGTCAAATAAATGAAAATTAAATATGTATAATTTTTTTCAGTAAACGCGATATTTTTTACAAAGGAAAAATTGAAACCTCAGAGAAACTTATAGACTCGATTTAAGCCTGAACCCAGCGACTGATTACATTTAAGTAGAATAAGGACTGAAGTATATAATGTCCTTTTTTTATCACTTGCATTACCTTACAGTTATATTACCCTTCACCTGCATACTGCAGATGACGTAATGACGTAACAATCAATGTTCTTATCTGTGACAGGTGGTTGGCATTACGGTCGTCAAGAGGATAACGATAAATAGCTTCAACTGAAGTTCAACTCTTCGATCTATTTTTAATTTAATTTAATATTGCATTAATACTATTAATCGAAGTGAGGGGCACAGAAATTTGAAGGAAAAATATATATTTAAAAAAATCTTCAACCGCCAATGGATGGACCCAAGGCAATATTCAGTGGTCAGCGATATTGGAACTCATGACATATCTGGTAATTGACATCAAACTAGTACATAGCGCTATCATGATGAAGCCGAAATCTTTTTTAAATTATTTAAGTTTAATTTATTACACTGACCAGAATGAGTTAACAATTTCGAACAAGACTCAACAATCAAATTCTGATTATACCATGCAGCCTTATCAAGAAAAGTATCATTCTGGAAAAGGAAATAATGTGGATGCACGTTTTTTTCTTTTCCCACTGTTCATTTTAGTATGAGCAGTATAAACATGACGTCACAATAAAGTACAGGCACACGTCGATAAACTGAAAATAACAGCTAGCAATACAAAAGTAATCCGTATAGTTATGTAATATGACGGATAAAGGGTGCATTTTTTTCTCGTTAGATATTCAGAGTTTTTAAATATATGCTTTGAACAGACATTTTTACTGCGCAAGTTTTTATTGAAATCCTTTGAAATTAATAATAGAATGTGAACTATTTTAGTCAGTTAATGGGGAATCGAGTGTTTACTCGATGCAACGGTACTTTGGAGATTCAATATCCATAAGGTTATGTATTTTGTGTAAATTGCATGAAATTCATCAATTTTCCGTGAACGTGGTTGATACGATTCTTGCAAATTCACGTCCGTTTGATACTAGGGTAACTAATTACACCATCATCAAAGAGGTTTAAGAAAATCCCCTAATGCCCAGGACATAACGTTACCTTTGTAATATCTCTATTGCCTGACATACTCCCTGAAGCCTTCTGATGTACATTCACACTCAGTGTTGTATTGATAGAGCCAACCGAACCCCACCACAACCATTACCGCCACACCACCACCCCTACAACCACTATCATAATCACCACCATTAAACACCGCCATCACTTTCACCACCACCAGCACCATCACCACCACCATTAACACCACCTCTATCACCACCACCACCACCACCACCACCACCAATACCACTTCCACTACGTGAAGTGGCGCCCCTGCATGCAATCCCCCTTCAGAGTACATGTACATTTTCATGATTCGCCCCTGCTTCTCCCGTAGGAATTGAGTCAAAGGAACTTTAGGTTTGTAATGCAAAGTTTTGGGAATTTTGAAAATTGGATTTTAGTAATTGTTTAAATTGTTGATATATTTGGATGCCCCTGTGGATGTATAATAAGCACTAGAAACTTTAGCCCCTAAAACACTTCTGCTTTCGAGAAATTGAATAATCAAAAATTTACCGGTGCTCCGGTAAATTTCAAATATTTCAAATAGCGCCTATACCTTGGTAGCTGCGACCACGAATAACTCAGAATATGCAGTTCTGATTTATAATTTCCAAACGGGAATAGCAAATCGGTCGATCGTAGTTAAGAAACATTGTTTTAGAGCTAAAGTAATATCAGTCTTGAGAGGGCGCTATACAACATAAAGAGTTTATTATTTACAATTTCATCACTTTAGACTCGATTTCAACCACGACAACGATCACTGAATATTGTAAAATCGTTATATACTTCCATATTCATGACCACATACCAAAAATTTGTAATACTTTTAATCTAAAAGCAGGAAAAGACAACTTGAAACATTAAGAAAAGAAAATGTGCAAAGAACTTTTGTACCGGTATAGAGGGAAAAGGAAAGGAAATGAAAATGAGTTGGGAATGTGAATGAGAAAGCGAAACAATAAGATAGACAAAACTATGATATGGCACAGTTTTCTAGTTCATATATTTAATTATGTATAAGTATTCCTACCTCAATGTGTTGCGAGCTAGCGAAATGAGCGAATAAAAAGGACAGACAGGCAGACAGACAAATAGACAAACAGACAGACACTCAGGCAGGCAGAGGGGAGAGAGAGAGAGAGAGAGAGAGAGAGAGAGAGAGAGAGATAGATAGATTCAGACATACATACAGAGACAAAGACACAAGCAGGGCACTGACAACATGTACAAAGTTCGTATGATGAACATTGATAAAAGTTTGTCTACCAATGAGCAATACTCTTTACGATGTTATTGTTTTGATTTTTTTTCATTTACTCCTTCACAACTCAAACTGGGCGGGGCTTACAAATTTAAAACAATGGTAAAGTCAAGGGATAGTTCATCGGTAGACAAACTTTTATCAAGTATTTATCGTACTGAATCGATCATTCAATGATTGTCTGATAACATTAGTACCATCCAACGAAACCCATCAATAAACCACTTCCCCCGAACTGTAACAGATACAAAGAAATTAAGGGTGTGTACATTGTTATGAAGACAAGTACTCTCTTAAAAAAAGAGTGAATTTTCAAATCACGGACGTCACTCCTCTGGAGAGTGAAAATAGAGTGAAAATAGAGTGAACATTCACTCTTTTCTTCTTAAAGAGACTCTAAAATCATCGATTTTCACTCCTAACAGTGATCACGGACGTCACTCCCAAGAAAGTGAAAATAGAGTGAAAATTCACTCTTTTTTTTAAGAGAGTACTTAACCCATTTTTTGTTGAATAAGTTAGTTTCCCACGGATATTTTTTTTATCGCATCATAGTTGACAAAACCTTTTCCCGCCGAAACTGAATGAAGCTGATGGTACTATAACATTGACCGTCTGGCTAAGTCCTATTGGCAATCGATCACCAACCATTGACCATGGAATATCGCAGGGTGTTCCGAGGATGACCTGTATATCTGAAGCAAATTCTTTCAAATTCACACCATATTGTACAATGATATTATACCTTGTCATCATAATGCCTGAGATTAAAACAAAAAGCTGCTCCTCATGATGATTATAAAAACAATGCTATATATGATATATTTTAAAGGGCAAATTGCACATTATTGTCGTACAAAATGATAAAAGCTGTGAAATTACTCAAAAATTATGAACGGGACGGGTGCTGAAATCACATAAATGCAAGAAACGATAGGCGAAAGTGCGTGATTATTTAAATGTGATATAAAGAAACTACAGCCACCGCATTGTGAATCACATGATACGGGGTTCGATCCCTGCAACAATACCGTAACATCCTTTGGCAAAGTTCAATTCAATTCAATTCAATTCTTCATCTATAGATTATCCGTAAACATTAATATACATTTGCCACGCTTGACCCAGGTGAAGTAAATATATGCCAGTAGGAGGATACTACCTTCAAACATACTTGGATGCTTCAATACCTTATTAGGGCAGTTATAGAGAGGTGGTAATATCCACGACAAGTTAAAGATAAACTCCAGTACTGGTAAAAAAAAAAAAAAATTCTCACAGAATCAAACGAAACTTACACTGAATGTTTTAAGATTACAAATAAATGACATGTGCCAAACAATTTTGGAAGAAAATGTATACTGGCTGAGTAATGAGCATAGAAAGACAAGGAAACCAAGGTAGTACATCCCCGACACCATGTGTGTTGTCCCATATATAGCTTTCTATGTGAGTGTTTGTTACTTTACCAAGACTCGGTCAAATTTATTATAATTTTGATGACTCCAGAACCTTGCAGTGCACACCAATACTTACATGCTACATGATCAACTGTTTCTGATCCTTTCACACCTTTTCTTTCACAATGCAATCACATTACCAGTACTAAAGTTTATCTTTAAGAATTCCGAGCAACGTTGATAAATAAGTGGCAGGCGCTGTAAAAAACACGAAATGTCATTATTATAATGTTTTTAAAGTGTAGTTTGGGCGGAATAAAGGAAGTTGTGTTAAGAAGTATTTCCGAACCAAAATATTGTTGTATCATTCAACATTTAAAGAAGAAGAAGGAGAAGGAAAAGAAAACGTCGACGAAGGAGAAAATGAAGAAGACGAAGAAGACGAAGAAAGAAAGCATACATACAAATCCGAAACGTAGAAGAAAACATCAACAATGCTATCTCAAGAAATGGGTTCAACAAACTTTGACAAGGAACAATCACATGACTAAATATTGTTCCTCGGGAGAGCGTGCGAGAGGCGAGGCGGCTGTGGGTGTGTGACCAAAACCTCAACGTTGATTGGTCAGCTGCAAAATACGCTCTCGTTAACCTTGGGGTCCACGAAAACATTTGGACTTAACTTGTTTGGGTTAATAGCCCTTTAGGTAATCCAACTTATCCTCAAGATGGGCTCACCAGGGGTGTGTTCGATTTGGAGCCTGCTGATTGGACGATACAATGTCACGCCACCTTGCTGCAGATTCTTATCGAGAAAAAAGTCAACAATATTATTGACCCATGAATGATAGATTAAGTTTAGACATGTACTTTATTCTAGATACATGTAATTCTCCTACGCACTTGCATTTCGGAGAATCGGACAATTGAATATCAAAGATTATCATTATTATAAGTATAGTAAACTTCTAAAACGAAGTGGCTCTCTTCCAGATGCTAAAGGAAGCCACGAAGATTCGAAGACATTGAAAAGAGAATCGACTGATGGCAATTTCAATTAGCCATGTGCGGAAAAGATTAATTGATAATCCGAAGATGATTTTGGTAGGCAAAAGCAGTGGTATAATAAAATATTGTAGGACATAATGAAACTTGTTTCTTCTTCTTCTTCTTCTTCTTCTTTTTCTTCGTCTTCTTCTTCATCATCTTCTCCTCCTTGTTCTTCTTCTCCTTCTTTATCACCATCTTCTGTTTCTTCTT